>VDFB02274185.1:0-122646 GCA_007258455.2 Sequoia sempervirens | reverse complement strand
TAATCCTTTATAAACCCAAATAATAATAATGTGGAGCATTATTATATTTTTTTGAAAGCATCTTTCTTGGGCCCAACTTGGCTACCTTGCACATCTATTGCTTTTGTTGCATGGCATTATCAAATGCACTAGATAGCGAGTAAAGCATTTTATAATGCTTAAAATTTACATTATTATTTAAATATTATGACCATTGTATTCCTTCCCACCAATCCTCGCTTCCCCATCCTCCTATGCTATTGTCAACACTTGCTCTCATAGGCTAGTAGGGAAAGATTTGCTTTTGTTTGAAATGGCATTAAGCAAATGTTCACAGTATCCAACCTACAACCCTATCCTTCTCTTAAGCTCTTCCTTGATTGCTCCCACCTTTTTAAGATCACAGAGAACAAATTTCAGCTTCCTCTTCAAATTTTTATCATCACTAAGTCGTTTTAGTGTATGGGCATTTTGATGGCTGCAATCACCCAAAATTCATCCCAAACATGCTTAAAAACTCTTCCCAAGCATTAGAAATGGTTGGGCGATGGATTTAAAGCATGGGGCAACAAATTTAGGCCAAATGGAGCCTCCAAAAATTAGCTAGAAGATAAGAAACGTTATTAGTAGTCCATTCACAATAACACATGTCAATCTACATCAAAATACCTCAGAAAGACCCCCAAAGGGAAGGAAAGACATCAATCCTCTCAGCAAAATAGATCCCAGACCAAAATATGCCCCAAACAATGCTTTCAACACACTTCCCCACTTCCTCATGACTCTCCTCTATCGAGAGTAATTCACAACGAGAGTAATTTATAAAAGTTTTGACTTTATAAACCTTGGAAAATAATTAATATTTCCCTAATTTCCTTCAATTCTCTTGCATTTTTTCTTTGACAAGTATTTAAAAAATTATAAATATTTTGAATATGTGCAATTTGAACATTAGGAAATAGTGAAAATTTAATTTCAGCTGCGACCCAAATAGGGAAAATTCATCGCATGCAAACTGGGAAACCTGGAGCAATGAAAATTTGTGTAGGGACATTATCAGTTATTTATAGAAAACCCATTTCTTCAAAATTTGCATTGTTGAGAGATTTCTAGGACCTCCTTTGTAAACTGGCCTACTGGATGCCTTTGTCATGACTAAAATGCATTAAAGGATCTCTAATGTTGACGAGAATAGAGCTAGAGATGTTTTGGACCAAAATGAGAAATAGGTTTCCTTTAGAATTGCAAAGTTTGAAACTTTCTGGAACATCAATTTTGGCCCTGTTGCGATCATAAAACAATTAAATAACCCATCAGAACTTATCTTGGGAGCCTAAAATTGAGCATACTTGTAGAAATTTGAACCAAAAATTTAGTGCAAAACATAGCTTGAAGAAAATCATCCTAAGGTGCAAGATATTAATATCCAAAGTGGCTTAGTTAGACTTTTCTGCAACTGCACCTATCCAAAACCAATTAGGGCTCACCAAGTCACCATCCTGAAAAAATACCAAATCTTCTCCTAGGAAACTATCACTGGAAACACTAAATAATTTAATTCCATTGAGTATATGTGCAAGAGGGCTTTCCTTCAATCCACATTCTTCATCAAATATTAATGACCTCCTTGAAACATTCTGAAATGTAGGTGTAAAAATAGAACAAATTGCATTAGCTTTCAACCTGGTAAAAATATCAAATTTAATTTTGAGACTTTGAAACTAGACCAAGGAGCATATGAATGTGGGGTGAATTCCAGGAATCAATCTATTTGTGGTGATGATCATCCAGCTATGAAATATCCACTCAAATAGGAGGCCACTTCATAGAATAGAGAGTTTGCAAACAGTAAAACAGTCCCAAAACCCTCCAACTTTTCTCTTCAAAACCTTATCATAACTTATCGTAGGACGTTCAAATCAGAGATGCCTGATCACATATGTCAAATGAATATTCCTGTTGAAGGATTTGACATGAAAATCAACTAGCTCCAAATTATGACCCTCTAAAATAGGTCATTGGGGAAAATTTTTCAGGGGAATTTCTGAGTGTGCAAATCAACTTTTTTCATCATAGGAATTCAAATTTTGAAAATTTTAAAGGTGCCATCAGTGGCTGTGATTGCAAATGCATGCCCTTTGCGGGCATGGTGAGATTCTAGATCTTTGGGAGACTAGACCAAGTGCCATAACCATTGGGTGACAAAGTCTTTACTTTCAACCTTTTAACCTCATTTGGTGGCCCTAGGCCACCAAATGAAAAAGGGAATTCAATTCTTACCCCTATCAAACACCAATCTATTAAAAGAGTTGATCTCCTTTAATTTGTACTCACCTCTATAACACCACAACAACTTGAGTAACTTCATTCTTGCAAAGGTAGGTGTCTAAATACCTTGGAATTTAGATTTACTATCACATGGCAACCAAATGATAGCTTGCATCATTGCCATTCATTTCATTTTATGATTCTGTGGAAAGTGAAAAAATGTGAGGATAGTGGTGAAGGCTATCAAAAAGCACAGTCTTATCACTTTTACCAATTCCCTCACAATGATTAGGCTCAAAAAATAAATTGTGCCTTAGAAACAATGTGTAATCCTCTTGTGTGTCAAGCAAAGAGTGTTCACACATTTGAAACTTGTTCAACTAAATTGCATCATGATCAAGTGTATCATCATCCCAAAAATACAACTTAGTCACATTATTGCATACCTCAATGTTCTGAAAACAAGAGTCATCAACACTCGTAATACTTTCATCCATATTCAAGTCATAGCATTAAAACAATGCATCAACATCCTAAATAATGTTTGCTACTTCAAGCTCATTGATAAGACTATTAGCATTAGTAATGTCAACACACATGAATTTTTTAAGAGTAGGTTTAGATGAGTCAAAATTTACTTCTGCAATAATTTCCTCGTAATGACTATTTAAAACATATTTACTACTGCAAGAAGCATCAAAATCAACATCACCTCCTGTTGCCTCAAGATGACAATCTAAAGCATACTAGTGATGAGGACTGTGAATTGTAGATCCAAAAAAAAGGTCCTCATATGCATCCATGTGATTGACACAATCACATTCTTCAATTGAAAACTCATGATAGAAAATTTCATTAGTTATACTAACATTTGTCTCTACATTTCCACTGTCATGTACAACTACATAAATGATATCCTCACTCAATCATTCAATGACAACTTCAAAGTTAGCAAAAGAATTAGAAGGTAAATCATCAAAAAAAATATGAATTCCTTGTTCATCATTATCAACAAATGCACACTCCAAATAATCAACTACCTAAACCAATTCATCTAGTGAATCTCTTACATACATATCTTCTTCTCCGTGCATACTGCTGCAACAATCTACAGGGCTACCTTCTTCACTATCAAACTAAAAATCATCATGTATTTCTTCATTACAACTGCATGTGAATGATTTCTCCAACTGAAATTCATTACTCACTTTGTCATCTGCATCTAATATACCACGATTTTCTAGAGTATTCCTTGGATCAACAAAATCCTTTGTCTCATCATTATGAAAATTTTCATTAATGCTACACACCATGACCAAGTGTACCATGGAAATGTTGATTACATAGTTCTTCTTCAAAAGGATTGCCCAATTCATATCCATCATCATCCAATAGTGAGGCTTCATAAATGCTATCATCATTTTCCTTATTGAAACACTTTTCACCTAAAGAAATTAATTCCACCTCTTCCTCATGGGAGGAATCATAGTCACTAGTGTTACAAATAGAATTATAATCATCTTGATCACCTAGACAAGAGTGATTTTCAGCTGGTTGCAAACCTCTATCTGCAACACCATTTTTCTCATCATGAATACATCAAACTTTAGAATGAGGATGATCTTCAACTGTATATTCAAAAGCCATAGAAGAGAAAATACTTTCAGTATCATCTGCAGCATTGTAGCCTTCATCTACTACGAAAAATCCACTCTTTATTTATGTATTTTTCAGAGAAGATAGAAGAAACTTAAGATGTTTCATCCATCTCTTCATGACCAACATGGCTACAATCTTCATTAGGGTACATTTTCTCCATGGGTTGTTTAGAAATAAAATCCTTACCACCTAATGATGCATCATCATCATCTTTCTATATACCATATACATCCATTGGACTAAGTCTTGAAAAAATTCCATCACATAATTGAGTTATGAGATTATGTCCATATTTATCTATCATTTCTTCACTCATTGAAAGCCATTGATGTATACATTTAAGATTAGGGGGCTTCAAGTGAGCCAGCATAGTGCTCAAACCTGACTCACAATTCTCACAAAACAAATCAATGCAAAATAACTCATCAAGTCTTTCTGATTCTGGTATAGCAAGTAGAAATTTCATGAATCTATCATGAAAATCATAAATGGATTCATTCTCAAATATTTTTATATCACACAATACAAGAATAGGTGACATAGGTTCAACCTCATTTTTAGATTTCTCTTCATATTCTTCTTGGGTATGCAGATTTCTTTCTTCAGACAAGTACTAATCATTCACTTCACCAAACTAATTCATGAACAGTTTCTCAAGCTCTTGCCATGAACATATGCAATGCATTGGTAGACTAGAAAACTAATATTTAGCAATATCTTCTAAAGTTATTACAAAAAAATTCATGATAGCATCCTCTTCTTCAATCTAACAATCTTCCATAAGATCAATGAAACTTTGTTCATGCCTTAATGTCGATTCTTCAAAACCTCCTTTGAACTTAGGAAAATATTAATTATTTCTTCTTGGGACAGAATGTGGGTAACCTTGGATTTTACTAAAATCTAGAGGATCATATCTTTCACTAGTGGACACCTTCCTTTGAGGACATGACTATGTCCTAGGGATGATATTATTGCTTTTAGAGGGAGGACTAGGACATCAATTCATATTTTCAAAATAAGAATTTATTCCCTCTACAACTAGTGTCTTCTCAATATCCTTTTCAGAATATACTACTTTCTCATTTCCCTTTTCTACAAGTATCTTAAAATACTTCATAAGGGACAGTATTAACTAGAACATTTGTTGAAAACCTTCATACAAAAATATTACAATAGAAGAATACCTAAGAATTTCTACAACCAACTCTTCCAATGATGTAGAAAATTATGTAGAGTCCTGACCTCTTTGAAAGAGGAAGAGATCTTCAAGCAATATAAAAATTCTTCCAAGATCTATGTATTTATAATTTCTCTCCACCAATAGAGCACCAAACTTAAAGAATACATTAGAAACATTGTAGCAATCTCCTTCAAGTATGTAGGTCCTTGGATCATCTGACCCAAAACTACAGATCATCAAACTGAATGATTTTTTTTCAACTAATTCCCCAGTAGAGTCACTAATTTGTTGGTGACTCGGATGAGAAAATAAGACTCCATAATTTGCAACCTCTGGTTACAAATAATACTTCATTATTTTAATGACTCTTTGACAAGGCAATCTACAATGAAATTTCAAAGTTCTCCATAGTAGAGTCACCAATTTGTTTTTTTCTTTTTCTTGCAACTTGCAACCCTAAGGAGAAACACAATTCCTAAACTAGGGGATGCATTATTTAGGACATGAAATATACACTATTAATAGGTTGAATACAAGAAAAGCCAATGAACAATGCCATAAAATCCTTTTTCACTTTGAGCTCCACAAGACTCAAGAAGTTGCTCCTAATTGTAGGTCTGATTTTAAGATAAACTTATGCCAAGCAACAAACTACAGACCTATGAAACTAGATAGTTCTTAGGTATATGAGTGATGTGTATTTTATATTCTACTAGGTTCAAGCATAATCCCATTTGCATTGAGCATTTCTAAGAACACATAATTTAGATATCTTCATCTTAAACTGAAAGAGGGTTACTAGGTAAAAATTCTCTCAAATTCAACCTCTATACTCTTTCAAATACCATGAAGATACATGGAACATACATAACTTAAACAACAAAGAAAATGTTCATTGAAATTTAAAATGATTTGGGCAATATCACAGATCAATACCTAATCCTAAGGCATGGAGTCAAATCTAAGATCATGAATGCAAATTTAAACAACTTATTTCAAATTGGTGGCCCTTTAGCAATTAATGTAACCTCTCATATTATTACATAATCATACTTACATATCCATTTCATTTCCTCAAACCCACATTAATTTTCATACAAAATTTAATTCTTAACTTGAAGAAACCCATACACAAATCACACAACTACAAAGAGATTGCAATGACAAATAAGCATATCCTTGATATATTTAATCCATATGCAATTTGAGAACACAAAATGGAGATAACTTATGAAATATCTTCATTGATTTTCTCAAACTAATTGACACTATCATAAAAGTCTATACATCCATTTACTGTAAGTAAAACCCCAATTCCCAACTAATCGTTCTCTATTTCCTTCCCCTAAACTAAAATTTTAGAACATGTACAAATGAGAAGGAAAGAAAAGATATAGAAGAAGGAGAGACCCTAAAACTACATCTGCAATTGACACCTCAATCCTTCATCTTTTGTTGATCTGTAACTAGCTTTGCTTCCTCAAGAAACTTCAATCTACACCTTGGTTCATGCATATTGCATTCACTTTCCATCTAAGAGAAAAATATTCTCCACCTTGAAGAGCCATCACTCTTCTTTATTCTATAGTTGAAAAATATCTATTTGCCATTGACAATGCCCTTCACTCTGAAATTTACCTTGACCATGAAAAATCTTCACCCATTTGTTTTTCCCTATAGCTACAATTAATTTATTTCCTTTGTGAAATATTTTTTACTCTACCCTTGCTTTTCTTGGCTGCACATTATTTCTTCATTCTCAGTAAATAAAATATTCTCAATTTTGTAATGAAGACTCTGATTTATCTTATATTTGGCAATAAAATGATTTACCTGTGCATCTTTCATATTTTCTTGCCCAACATAGAAAATGTTTATTTCATGCCTAGCCAAGAGTTTTTTGCTTTTGTAGTGAATATTTAATTCGTCCCTCTAGAAAAAATATAATTTTTTACCTATGGCTCGTCTTTATTTTACTTACCTAAAGGCTTTGTTTTTACAGTGGATAACTTTTAAAAACATTGTCAAGCAAAAATAAAAACCTTCATTATGATTTTTATTTTCACTTTATATCTTATTTTCCCAACAACATTTAAAACCCCCTTTTTAAAAATGAATTCCCTTAATCCTTTATAAACCCAAATAATAATAATGTTGAGCATTATTATATTCATTTGAAAGCATCTTGCTTGGGCCCACCTTGGCTGCCACACACATCCATTGCTTTTCTTGCATGACATTATCAAATACATAGGCTGGAAGGAAAAGCATTTTATAATGCTTAAACATTTACATTATTGTTTAAATATTATGACCACTACAATCCTTACCACCAATCCCCGCTTCTTGTCCTCATGTCCTACTGTCAGCACTTGCTCTCATGGTCTAGTGGGGAAAGGTTTGCTTCTGTTTGAAATGGCATTAAGAAAATGTTCACAGTAGTCAACCTACAATCCTGTCCTCCACTCAATCTCTTCCTTGATTGCTCCCACATCTCTAAGATCACAGAGAACAAATTTCAGCTTCCTCTTCAAGTTTTTATCATCACTAAGTCGTTTTTCATAGTGTAAGGGCGTTTTTATGGTTGCAGGCACCAAAAATTCATTTCAAACATGCTTAAAAACTCTTCCCAGGAATTAGGAATGGTCAAGGGATGGATTTAAAGCATGGGGCAGAAAATTTGGGCCAAAGAGAGCCTCCTAAAATAGTTGGAAGACAAAAACGTGATTAGTAGCCCATTCACAACAACACATCTCAATCTACATTAAAATGCCTCAGAAAGACCACCAAAGGGAAGGAAAGAAATCAATCCTCTCAACAAAATAGATTCCAGACCAAAAATTTCCCCAAATAATGCTTCAAGCATACTTTCCCACTTCCCTGTGACTCTCCTTTGTTGTGAGCAAAAGCCTTGATGGGCTAGCAAGGAGAGTAATTTATTAAAGTTTTGACTTTATAAACCATGGAAAATAATTAAGTTTTTCCTAATTTCCCTCAATTCTCATGCATTTTTCCTTTGACAAGTATTTAAATACTTAAAATATTTTGAATATGTGTAATTTGAATATTAGGAAATAGTGAAAGTTTAATTTTGGTTGTGACCCAAATATAGAAAATTCATTGCACATAAACTAAGACAATTGGAGCTATGAAAATTTGCATAGAGACATTATCAATTATTTAGAGAAAACCCATTTCCTTAAAATTTGCATCATTGAGAGATTTCTAGGACCTCCTTTGTAAACTGACCTACCAAATTCCTTTGTCGTGATTGAAATGCATTAAAATAATGCATCATACGATCTCTTATTTTTACGAGAATGGAGTTGGAGATGTTTTGGACCAAAATGAGAAATGGTTTTCACTTAGAATTGCAAACTTTGAAACTTTTTGGAACACCAATTTTGGCCCTGTTGCGATTAGAAAAAGATTAAATAACCCATCAAAAATTTTCTTGGGAGCCTAAAATTGAGCATACTTGCATAAATTTGAACCATAAATTTAGTACAACAAAAGGCTTGGTAAAATTCATCCTGAGGTACAAGATATTAATAACCAAAGTGAATTAGTTAGACTTTTCTACAACTAAACCTATCTAAAACCAATTAGGGTTGACCAAGTCACCATCCCAAAAAATAACCAAATCTTCTCCTGGAAAACTACCACTAGAAACAATAAACAATTTAGGTCCATTGAGTATGTGTGCAAGAGGGTTTTTCTTCAATATACATTCTTCATCAGATATTAAGGGTCAAACTTGACCTCCTTGAAACATTCTAAAATGCAAGTGTAGAAATAGAACAAACTACATTTGCTTTCGACCTAGTAAAAATATCAACTTTGATCTTGAGACTCTAAAACCAGACCAGGGAGAATATGAATGTTGGGGGAATGCAAGGAATCAATATATTTGTCATGATGATCATCCAACTATGAAATATCCGCTTGAACAAGCCACTTTGTAGAACTGAGAGTTTGCAAATAGCAAAACAGTCCCAGAACCCTCCATCTTTGTTCTCCAAAACCTTATCAAAACTTATCATAGGAGGCTGAAATCAGACATGCGTGGTAATATATGTTAAATGAATATGCCTGCCAAAGGATTTGACATGAAAATCAACTGGCCTCGAATTATGACCCTCCAAAGTGGGTCATTGGGGAAAAATTTTCAGGGACATTTCTGAGTGTGCAAATCAACTTTTTTTCATCATGGGCATTCAAGATTTTAAAATTTTGAAGGTTCCATCATAATAGAAATTTTGAACTGAAGCGATTGATGGAACCTCAAAATAATTTTTGGTTTCATATCTAATTTTTTTAAAACTTAGCCAGTTTGAAGTATCTAAACTTAGGATTTTGTTCATTGTTATTGCTTTGAGATTTTGTTGTCAAGATCTCTCTTAAAAACCCTAAAGTCTTTGACCCTTTTAAATGTTATCATCTATCATTGACCTCCTATTTCCCATACCTGGTTATGTTAAAAACATCTTGAGCCATTGAAGCCCGTTAAATTACCGGCTCCTTGTGCATAGGCGAGAAATATTTATTTTATTTAAGGTTGATTGATTGACCTTATTTATCCTTTACATCGTTTGAAATTTTCCTAGGTGGTCCCCTTTTATAATACAACTTATGAACATGTGCAAATTATTTCACTTAAGTCTCATCTATCAGTTTTGTCCATTGCTCATCGCAGATAGCCTTGTGAATGTCTGGTTTGTATCCATGATTAGCAATGAACAATGTTTCTCTTTATATCATTGAAGATTTTGCAATTACTAATTGCTCGAGGGTTTTAAGTTTTGAAGTAATGATGTGTGATGACTTTAGGACTCTTTATATTACTTTCCATCGCTCATCATGAATAGTTGTCCACTTATCTTTTTCAAATTGGTGATGAGCGATGATGTCCCTAATCCTAATGAGTTGTCATTGTTTTGAAAGGGGTGAATGAGTGATATTTTTGTGTTATTGATTTTGAATGAAGATGTACATGGATTGATCGGTTTCCATCGCTACTTTTCATCTATGGATAATGTGGTGTAGAATTTGAAACATAGATCAATGATGTGCAATGTAAGGTGAAGATTGCTAGAGGCAAACGGTGATCCAATGGTCGAGATTTCATCATGCCTGTGCTCAAGTCATTGATTGAACTCTAGAAAGGGAAGGAAGATCTGTGACGAGTGATGGGATATTAGAGGGAATATTCTTTTCATTGCTAGCTCTTTGTACCTCGCTGATGTAAATGAAAAGGCATGGACCAGGATGGAAATGCATGATGATTGTTAGATTAAAGATGACTAATGAAATTAACGATAAATGTGACAACTTTCTAAGGTGGTATCATCATTTTAGAGGCACAAGTTGTAAAAGTTAGAAGTGATACTTGAGGATTGACATTAATGGTGTTTCAAATCCAAAAGGATTGATGACCTAGATTCAAAGCTAAGTGGCTAAGTTATCATCTCACTCACACGAAGCTCTCCTTGATCATTGATGGCTAGATGCTCCTGATTGATCAACTTAATGCAAACTGTCTATGATTTTATCTCACCATTTGTAGTCATCGAGAATTGAGAAGTGTGAGCCAAAGAGGAGGCGTGTGAGTCTTAGGATTTTAATTGTAGAGGTACTAAAGTGTTTATCTCAGGTAAGTTTATTTTCATATGAGCTCTATTTGACTGATGCATTAGATGGCTTGAGAGTTTCATATTTCTAGGATAGTGAGAGTTTTGATTGTTTGTAATTATCACTGGTACTAATAGAAATTATCTAGATCTAAGGATTTCTTTTCTACAATTTCAATTCAAGATCTTAAACCAGTAAGTCTTCTCATAGTTAAGATTCACTAGTCCTTACCCTGTGTCCTGAAAGAATGGGTAAGTCGAGTGTGTCTATCCAACCATTTAGGAGGTCCAAAATACTTATTGTATTTGAATTTCAAGAGGATGTATCTAACATTGAACAAGAAATAATTGGAGCCTCTACAACACCAAAGGGCAGGAGAAGTGCTCATGGTAAAAATAAGAAGGGTGGTGTCAATAGCACCTACAATTTGAGAAGCAGGGTTGTTTCAAAAGAATTGGTCAAGTATAAAAAGAAGGAATCAATCATGCCTAAGAAGAAATCAAAGGAGAAGAATAAGTACTGTAAGACTTACCTGGGGAGGCACAACTCTCTCATTAATGTTTCAGACAACCCTTCAGGCAATGGAGGAGATACTAACCTGAAGTATGGCTATTACCCTCTTTCTTTGGTACCATATGAGGATTTTGATGAGGGAGGAGTAGTAGCTCCTCCAATTTTGGTGCGAACATGGAGTGGGTAGTCATACTCCAATGTTGACGAATCAAAGTAGTGTCCCAATGCTATTTTTATTTTTTATGACACCATTGCTATTGCAACAAACTCATCCTCTTCAACATGTGTATCATTTTTTTTCTTTGTTGCTAACATGGAAATATTTTTGGCTTGTGTGAAAGAGAGGCGTTGGACTTCATGGTTGCAATGAAAAATATGCCTTTTCAATTTAGTATATAAGTTTTTGTCGTAGGTATTGATGAAAAATATTCTTTCGTGGATGTGGACAAGGGATTTTGGTACTATTGTGACAATGAATGATTCTTTTTGGAAGGCTAGCTAGTCTGCTTCAACCGACTATGTGGAGCTTTTCCCTTTGCTTTCCCCTACTTTGAAATGACTAAGTTTAACCATCTGGGAGGTCTCTAAACCTAAAATCAAATGTGTTCCAGATGAAATGTAATAAAAATGGTAATTCAGCCTAAAGATTGTTGCTCCCATTCTTCTATAAATGGGATATCAAGGATAGTTATAGAGATTTCAACTTTTTGGGTCTCAAAATGGTCTAAGTGGGAAAACTAAGCCCATGAAGGATTAGATTGTAAATTCATGCACAGATGAATTGGTTAGTAGGGAGTCTAGTGCATTAGTTTGTTTGTAATGATCTAAAATTGTTTTATAGTAGCAATAGATTATAAATGAAAATACTAATTCAAAAGAACATTCTCTCCTATGTAATTTTCTTCTTGATTATAAATGAAATGGTTAATGATCTTTTCATTTGTCTTCAATTGTTTTAATTGAATGAGTGATTTTATTTTTGCTTCGATTCAAAGAATTGATTAGATGCTAAAATGAGGTCACACATTCTTAAGGAAAGAGCATAGGATTGATAAGTAGTTGTGTTTTAGGCATAGTGAGTTGAATATTGTAATGTAGTATATCAATAATCCATCAATTACTTAGTCAAATTGCTAGGGTATTAGTGGATATTAAAAATATGAGCTCATTACCCCAAAACAAGGCACTGTTCTTTTCATTTGGTTATCCTAAAGATAAATGAGCTAGTCATGCACTTGACCAAGGGCTTGAAATGAGAATGAAAATCATCTAAAACACCTTCAATTACAACATACCAATCTGAAGTATCATCTTATTTCTTGTAATAGATAGTAATTTGTTTAAAGGTCAGCCAAATCTTTAATTAATGTTATCTATTTGCACTTTATTATAATTTATCTCTGTGTAGAAATGTTCTTTGATCAAATGAATATTATATTAACATAACAAGGATTACCCTCCTAGGTTTCATAGAGGTCGAAGAGTAGAAATAAGGGCCACATAATCCTTGTATGTTGGCCAATCCTTAACCTTACTGATTATTTGGTTCTAACAGATTCATAAGTAAGTGGTGAGAGAAATTTTGGTTCTAAAAAAATAACCAATAGATTCCATGCCTCTTGCAAATATTAAGCATTCTAATACAACACTAGGAAAATATATTGGACTTCATTATGGGGTTGCCAAAGACAAATAGTATTTATGTAATATAGATTGTTGTGGATAAACTAATGAAGAATGCATATTTTTGTGGTTTCTTTGATCAATTTCCACTAATATTATGGAAAAATGATTCATACAAAATATATTAAAAAATCATGGGATTTCCCAAATTAGATTGGAAAATAGAGGCATCTCAAAATTACTAATCTTGACTAGAATAATTTGCAATTTAAGATGCGACATGGAATGATAAATGATTTAACAAAATATTTTATAGTTGCTAAGCATTGAGGGAAAAAAATTTCTAAAGGGGAAGGGAATGTTATGATCCTAATATGATATATTCCTAAACTTATATTTTGTATATTACTCAGGATAAGAACTTGTGGCATGCTTAACCCTAACATAAATATTAGCTAATACACTAATACCTCTTAATTAGGATGAAAGGGTATGCCCCCACATAGTTCAACCTATAAATAAGAAAGATAATATCTTCCATATCATCATATCATACACTATTGAATTCAATATTATTATCTGATTATTAGAGGCCGCCCTCTAAAAGTGTTGTGCTATATTTTTTTATTTTTACAAAAAATTATAAGAAATATCATAACAAAACCATTGCAATAGAAGGAAGAAAAGTTCTAGGATAACCCCTTGTCGTAGTCTACTAACTACCATAGAAATAAACAAAAAAGGGCTAACACTAACATAATAGTTAAACAAGGGGAAAATTAGGCCACATCTAAGTGCCCAAATTTAATCCCACCTAACCCATGCAAACCTAAAATTTCCTTGAGTAGACCATCATCGAAAGTGAGTACTTGAAGTCAAAGAAAAAGAACCTTTGTAGACTAAGAATCCACATAATTCATAGGACCAAATGCCTCCACATTCAAACAAAGCAGTTTTAATAGACTAGGAAAGAAGAGGAATCCTTTTGTAAGTGTTAGAGCAATTAAGTTTTAACTTAGGGAAAATTATTTTTGATTATTTTTTTTTCCCATATTTCCCATACTTGGTGGTTGTTTACCCGATACTATTTTTTTCTTACCTTTATAAGGTGTGCATTGTACAGTATATAGATATCTAGTTCTTAATGCATTTTCTCTTTGGTGAATTATTTTCTCTCGTCCCTGTGAAAGTTATTTCTGTAGTTGGTCATCCTGGGTGTGATGCTCTCACATGGTATCAGAGCAACCGCACTACAATTCCTTCCTGAGAGTCTTCGTCTGAGATTTTGAGACTAGTTGGAGATCATTCGACATTTGAATTTTATTTTAAATTTTCAAAATTTCCTCATTCTATTTTGCTATTGGAGGAAGCAAATTCAATCTTTGCAGCCCATATCTTGAAGGGAAGGAGTGCTTGAAGTAGCTATTTTCTAGAGATTGGGTGCGTAAATATTTCTCTCTCTATGGAAGGTTGTGATTCCCATTTCTATAAGTCATGTGAAGCATTGATTGAAGTGATTGTATTTGCATAATTTTTTTTTTCTAGCCTGAATCTTTGTGTTGCAGAGAGGAAATTCAATCTGCATTTGAAGGCCCAATTTTCTACTCTAGAGGTTGTGTGTTTGGAGAAGGCTCGATCCTGCTATGAAAGAGGAGGCACAAATCATCTATGAGAGGGTGTGATTCCTCTTGTTGGTATTTTTCTATTTGGATGTGAAATATATTGGGCGATTTCCTTGTAGCATTCATTTCTTTAGAGGCCAATTCTCTATTGGCCATGATTGCTCAGGCATCTGAAGGAGGGTGTTGTTTGTGTTTTGGTGAGCAACACAAACTTTGTATTTTATAAAGTTTGATTGAAATATTTAGGGTGTCATGGTGCAGGCAAAGGGAAGTGGGCCCCAATCTTTTTGAATGCAAAATAATTTATCCCACATTGCCTGCTAGTATTTGAATTTAGTTGTTCAAATAGCTCGACGTCCTTAGGATGTTGTGAGGAAAGGCTCACGTTGATACAAGTGAAAGATTGTGTGTGCTTAAAGCTACCTGTCTATGAGTTTGGAGGAGATTGCAAATAATTATTCTTGTAAGTTTGGCACCCTTGGTTAATTGTGTACAAAGGTGCCCCTATTTTTTGCTCAAATCTCTTTAATTTCCTAAAATCGACTATTTTGGTTAGAGATTTTTTTAAAAAGTGGTGAAAATGAAATTGTAGAGGCTACTTTATTGAAGTTTTCTTTTGAGTTTTCTAGTACAATTTTAAGATGGATCCCCCTCCTGTCATTGAATTATTAATTCCCCATAATTACCACACCTGGAAAATGAAAATACGGAGATTGCTTCAATCCCAAGGTCCATGGTCTACTCTAAATGCTACCCAACCCACCCTCATTAAAGAATATAAAATATTTTCCCATCAAAATAAATGTGACCAAGCGATGGGGTTGGTGCAGTTAAATGTTTTAGATAGTCTTCTTTTCCATGTTGATGAGTTGGGTACACCCAAAGAAATATAGGATAAGTTAGAAAACCTATTTGTTTAGGTTAGCAAGATCTATGCATTGCAATTGGAGGCTAAGTTAAACTCTTTTGTCCCTAAAGAATTTCCTACTATTGATTACTTCCTAGTAAAATTCAAATAAGTACAGTCACTACTAGTAGGATATGGAAAGATGAAAACTGATAAGGAGTCTATCTTCTTGATATTATAAAAATTGAGAGGTCCTTTTGTTGTGTTTTCCTCTACCTTTTACTCCACAATGGATGCATTAGGTAGTGCATTCTATATGCACTCCTTTGAAACCTTCTGTGACCGGCTAACAAGCAAACACGAAAAACTTGCCTAGTTGGAGGGGGTTCATACAAGTCATGCATTAGTTGTGCATGGGTCTCAAAGTAAGGGGAAGAAGAATTCCAAACCCAAAATAGAGTAAAATGAAACCTCCACCACTACAAAATAAGAAAATCCAAATAAAAAGAAGGGGCACAATAAGGATCATTGTTATGCAAAGAAGATAGATGTGCTCTCCCACCTTCTCCAGAAAACAATATCCCACTACCATCTTCGATGACTCCTACAACTCTTGTATCTTCATCTGCTCCATCCACCAAGCCCACACGGTCTGGTAGTGTATACTATAAAAAGAAGGGGCACAATAAGGATCATTGTTATGCAAAGAAGATAGATGTGCTCTCCCACCTTCTCCATAAAACAATATCCCACTACCATCTTCGATGACTCCTACAACTCTTGTATCTTCATCTGCTCCATCCACCAAGCCCACACGGTCTGGTAGTGTAGGCATTGCAAACAATAAAGAAGATAAGTAGTACATGGGTAAGGGACACACACTGGTCACTTCTGTAGTTGATTCTCGGTGTGACAGATGGTTCCTATATTCTAGTGAATCTCGCCACATGAATTCTTCACCCTATCCTTTCATGGGTTTGCACCCCTCTGACACTTCTAAAATTTTGTTGCGGAACAATAAGTTGTTGGATGTTTACGGGATATGCATTGTTGACATAGGTGATGACTACTTTCAAGATGTACTATGCATTCTAGAATTGTACACAATTTTTTTTTCTATATACTTGATAACACATGGTGAAGTCCCTAAGACCGTGGAGTTTATAGCCGATTCTATGTTTATCGAAGAAGTTGATTCTAGTAAACTGATTGTTGTTGGTATTGCTGATCATGAGTCTTGACTATATAGCTTCTCTCACTTTGCTAAGGAGGATAACTATGTACCTCACACACCCTTAGCCAATGTTAATAGTAATATTGGTCATTTGCATTTTGGGGTACGTCAAACTCATGATATTGTTCCTATTGATTTCTGGATTGATTCTTTAGAGCAGTAGGCTATCTTTGATCCATTAGATCTTGTTTTGTTGAATGAGTACTTAGCAAGCATCTCTAATTTTTTTATAGAGAATCACCTTGTAGATTTGGGAGATTCACTTGAGGGGATTTCTCTCCTCTTTAGGGATAGTTGCAACATGCCAGTTGATTCACTCAGATTTATTTTGGTGGTTGACTTGGTTGTGCTTTCTCTTGATCTGTAACATTTTTTGGTTTTGTTTGATCATGATCATGTGATGGATTTCTTTTTTTTGGAGACTTCCTTCCCCTTCTTAGTTAGATATGGAGTGGTTCCTTCTTCATCCAGTGGACTTGTTTCTTCCTAAGGGAAGAGGCATTTCTTGCAGGCATTGGATCATCTTTTGTTTTCAGGCATACTTCATCGACATTAGAGCTTCTTCATTATGGGGGGGATATGATATCTCCTACTTTCCCTCCTATGGGGGGGGTCATTCCCTGTATATACATGATGTATGTAGTACTTGGGGGGTGTAATTGAGTCCTCCATCTATGCATCATTTTTTCTTTTTTCTTTTCTCTCTTTTGTTTTCTCTCTTTTGGAGAGGGGTTTTTCCCACAAGGGTTTTCTCCTTTTCTTTGCTTGTGAGAGAATTTTATGCATTGTAAATGGGTACCTAAAATGGTTGTGTAACTGGGACCCATATTGAATTTTTCATCTTCATTTTGCCTAATGTGCACATAAGGGGGGGTGTTAGAGTAATTAAGTTTTAACTTAGGGAAAATTATTTTTGATTAGTTTTTTTCCCGTATTTCCTATACTGGGTGGTTGTTTACCTAATACTAGTTTTTTCTTGCCTTTATAAGGTGTGCATTGTATAGTATGTAGACATCCAATTCTCAATGCATTCTCTCTTCGGTGCATTATTTTCTCTTGTGCTTGTGAAGGTTATTTCTGCAGTTGGTCTCCTGGGTGTGTTGATCTCACATTAAGGCTCCAACTAGAGGCATCGAAAGATGCCTATTTCTCATCCGTTAAATCCCTTGACACAAATCCAACCATGGATTAAGTAGCCTAGTGTCCACCCTCATCATGTAAAACACTCAATCATTTATCTCTAGATCATTGCCATCCTCGACATCAAGTTTACCTCTCACAAGTTGCATGTTCCTTCCCAATGACCATTCAAAATGATGTATTCCCACTCATAATCAATCCTCATTTTGTTTGTACTAGAAGAAATAATAGACATTTTAAGCTAGAAGAAAAGTCTTTAAATAATTTTTAGAAAGAAATAATGCATGCTTGCAACTCTAATTATAATAAGTTAAAAAAGAAGAATAAATAAAAACACCCATCTATGTGAGCCATTCTCATAATTTGGCTAGAAATATTTTGGAGCTTTGAAAAAACAAAATTTAAAAGAAAAAAATAAATTAAAATATAAATTTATTAATCTTGTTTTTCAAAGGATGGGTGAAAGTCAATTTGATGGATATAAATCAGTTTTTATAATGCTTCTAAAATATTATTATAAATTTTTTTATAGGTGGGCCATTTTTAATGCTAAAAAAGAGACTGGCAAATTAGAAACTCAATTTTATATCCTTAATACAAATAATGCTGTTAAGATGCAAGGTTTGATCAATAATGTTGCTATCACGTAAGGTTTGATGATTAATTTGAAGTTGGAACTTATCATAAATACACATAATATTACCACCAAAGGAGATTCCAAACTTGTTATAAATAGTTTGAATTTTTGAAAAGCAATGGAGACTTAATAATCTCATTTTAGAACCAACCAAAATTCTTAGAAAGCATTCACATTTTTAAATTTCTCATGTCTTTCGTGAAGGATATCAAACTACTGACTAGTTGGCCAATCTTCTCCTACAAGAAACTTATCATGATCATTTGTTTATGGATAGAAATTTGAGCAATTTCTCTCTTTATATGGAATTTATTATGGAGGACATCTTAACAAAGACTACTTAATCATGGTTATTTCTGTCCTTTTTTTTGAATTTGAATTCAAATTTATGGATTTATTGATATTGACAAGGTGTGCAGGAATCTTAAGCTTTACAATAGCCTTATGAAGATGTTTCCTACTTCCATTTCTAATTCTTTCTTCGATTTTACTCCTCCTACAGTGATATACAAAGTTGAAAAGCAAGAATATTATTAAGGTATGTCAAAACATACATGCAATTTTTTTAACATAAAAGAGGGGCAAAAATTTATTAAAACACAAGAAAATTACAGAGCAAAGTCATTACAAAGCCTTATCCAGCTCCACCAAATGGTCCAACTGTTGAGACAAATCAGGGGGTAACTGACCCTGATCAACCAAATTCCAATCATGAAAATGATCAGAAGCCCATTTAGCCAAACAATCAACAACACCATTCCACTCCCTAGGAATATGAGTGAAAGTAACAAACTCAAGAGAAACACAAAGATTGAGAATTTGTTCAATAACCAAAGCTAGTTACCAACTGGCATCATCTAACCTCTGCCTATTCAACAAGTTCACCACAACCTGGGATTCAAATTCAAACAAAATCCTGCACCACCCCAACTGGCTGCCACGCTCCACAACCAGTAAAATTGGCTGAGCCTCCATAAGATTATTAGTATGAAGACCCTTATAAATAGAGAAAATGAATTGAACATCCCCAGAACTATCCCAACCAACACCACCAATACCATCATGACCAGGATTTCCATGAGAAGAGCCATCCGTGTTAATTTTTAGGGTGCCTTGAGGAGGAGGAGACCATATTCCCTCCCTATTCACCTTCGGTGTAGGATGCCTACCCCTGTTGCAAATAAGCTACTGATGCGAAGGAGGAAGACGAAGGCGGTTGAAACAACCAACATTAGAAGAAGCAATCAGAATAGTCAGATCACACTTAGCCGCGATTGTTTCTCCCACAAAATGCAAAATTTTCCACCACAAGCGAGGGGCTCCAATCAGCACATCCTAAAAAATCCACCAATTCCTCTCCAACCAAAGATTCCAAATAATGAGGGAAGGGCCAATCGCCCAAGCAGCTTGAAGAAAGGAAGTAGAAACAGGGGCCCTACTTCCCCGATCCACAAACTCAGCCAAAGAGGAAACATGCGTACAAGGCACATTCCACACCTGCCACCAACGATGCCAAATCTCCTGAGCATAGGAACACTGGAAGAAAAGATGAGAAGCACACTCCTTAGCCTCACGACACAACACACAACAAGAGGGACCCTGGAAACCCCGCTTGCATAAATTATCCCAAGTAAAACACCGGTTTTGAACCACCAACCACATGAAGAAATTGCACTTGGGCCAGGAGAACTTATACCAAACATACTTCCACCAAGGGACCTCAATAGCCCCAAACATCTGCCGACCCAAATGCTTATAGCCAGAAGACACAGAGTACTTCCCAGACTTATCAGAGCCATCCCAAGCTAAAATATCAGGTCCCCTCAAGGAGTTACAAGCCCGGGAAGCCAAAAGTTGAGCAGCTCCCACCTCTCCCCCTCAGAGCCCCCAGGAAGCCACTCGGAAGGGTGCTTCCAGCTAAAAGAGACAACAGAGCCACAATGCTCAGCAATCTTGTAGTGCTCAATGGTGTCCCAACTAGCAACAGTAAAAACCTCACAGAGGGATTGAAGATGAGGAAAAGCAGAAAGAATAGGTGGGTGACCATCCCAAGAATCCCACCAAAAAATAGCCTAAAATCCTAAGTGACAGATCCAAAAAAGTGCCCGCTTGATCAACTGAGCTCCCACTTTTAGAGTAGACCAAATCATAGAACCACTTCCCTCCAGAGGATAGCGAGGAACCTCATAAGAAGCAACACCATGAAGATACTTATAGTTAAAAACACAGGCCCACAACTGGTGTTGATTAGAACACTAGCGCCAATAAAGCTTCGCCGCAAGAACTTGCCCATTCAAAATAGAATGAAACTTAGGCTAAAACTATGGAAAGTGGTACCCGGGAATCAAGTGATTCATACCTGGTACCAACATTCTTGTAGAGTTTTCCTCGCCTGGAGAGGATGAGGAGACCTACTTCCCTTGCTCTTCATACGCTTCCTTTGTCCACCCACATCGACGCATGTAAAATGCTTTTACTCAGTCCTCTTTGTTTCTATCTTTCCCTTCACCATGAAACTGCGAAGAACAGTGTACGGTAAAGAATAATTTAACCAGATCTAATAACCAGTAAATGTGCAGAAAGAGTAAAGTTGAATAGCTGAAGGAAAGACTACTTGCTGAAAGGCGGTAAATACAGCTCTGATAACGGATCGCAGTTCTTTTCCCACTACTCTTGTTTTACCGTGCACAATAATAACTCTTTTCGTTTCTTGGAAGGAGCACAAGTCAGATCGCTTGGATTTTATTATTAGATTGACTAAGAATCAATATCTATATTTCCCGTGCTCCACCCTAGGCGCTTGTCTGCCCCATTTGCTTTCCAGGCAATGACAGTATCTTTGGTGAAGGCCTGGGGTAAGTTTAGCATATTATTACCGAATATGTTGAGGCCAACACAATCTGACGTCCCGCCCTCCCATTGTCTGGTCATTTCAACGTCTAAATTTTGTGTATCGCACAACTCGAAACCAGGGCATCTCCTACTAAATGCGGTTCCCTAGGCAGAGAACATCCTTCCCCCATCCATTGCAATTTCAAGGAATATAATTGTTTTGTTCATCTGGACCGGCGAGAAAGCTAACTACTTTACCTAGACACAGAGACATCGTTTTACTAAAGAAATTTGATTGTAATAGCAAGAAGGCTACTTGCAGTCCTTGAATAAATTACTTACAGTCATGAGGCTTCAGTCTCTAAAAATATTCTACATTTCTTTTAAAAAAATTCAAAAATTCAAAAATAAAAAATTATTTTTTGATTTTATCTTGCAGTGAATCTATGCATTGGTAAAATTCGCCAGTGTAATTAAAAATTGGTGGAAAAACTGCACTCCAAATATACATGCTAAAATATTAGCTTTTAAAAATTTATCACTCCAATAAACTGAAAGTTCCATGGTGTCTTTGGTGAGTATCAATTATTTAACATGGCACTCCTTATGCTGAGCAGACTCGGAAGATAAGTCTGGCAACTTCAAAAATTGATTTTTTTCAATTGCTCTGATGAAGATACCTATGATTTGTTTCTGATTGTTGATAAATTTTAATTCAATATCTTTACTCTAAACCAAATCTCAAATGAATTAAAATTGTAAATAAAAATGCTCTAAACTACTGCGATGGACTGGATTCCTAACCAACTTATGTGTTCATATTATTAAAAAATAATAATTGTAGGCTGAGTTTGTTTCTTCCCAATTTTTTTTTAGAAGATTTTCAATACTTGTCAAATTCACTATAATATACTCTACTTTTATAGATAAAAGATCAATTGAACTTTTCTTCTACGAGCTTCATTTAACCAATCTCAAACAAAGTAAAAAACAAATACTACATTGTAGACTTACAATCATTCAAACTATCCCCCGAAACAAAATAGCTAAATAAAGCTATCTAGTTCAAACATTTTAGAAGAGAAATATTTACCAAAATGTGGTACGTTTCACATATCTTAATATCCTCTTAGCTTACGTCTTGTGTGTGTTAGAATCATTATGATTCTAATAGTACTTTTGTATGTTATCTCTTGAATTATTTTACTACCATCTTCTCTACATAACACAAATCCATGAACAATTAGAGTTGGTGGTAGTTTACTATCAACCATAGCAAATTTATTCAACATATATTTTGTATATTTTGTTTGAGAAACAAAAAATTTATCCTTTGATGGACTTCTTCCTAGAAAGTATTACATGAGAACTAATATTCGATTTCAAATTTATTAGTCATAGGAATTTTGAATTCATCTTTCGTATAAGAATTACTATCCATGTACAACAAATTGATAATAGAAACTCAGAATAAAACTCTTACCTTCTTGCTTGCAAGAAGGAGTAGGCTCACTCTATCTTCTCTTCAAGTCATTTTACTAAAAATATCTATCAATCTTAGCATCCCATGTTGTAGGTACTTTCTTGATGCTATACAAATCCTTGTTCAACTTGTATATTTGATATATTTTACCTTTCACTTAAAAACCTTGTGGTTTTTGGACATATAATTTATCTTTCAAGTACCCATTCAAGAAGGAACTTTTCAAATCCATGTGATGTATGCTCCATTTATTTTGTTTGTCTAGTAAAATCATCATTATAATAATCTCTTATCTTCCTATGACTTCAATTTTCCTTTATAATCTATCCCATACTTTTATGTGAAGCCTTTACTAAATATGACTTATGTATTTCAACACTCCCATCATAATTGTACTTACTCTTGTGAACCCATTTAATACCGATATTTTTCTCACCATATGAAAACTTTGTAAGATTGCATGTATCTTTAATGTTAATGGAATCTATCACTTCTTATATTTCTTGTAGAGAAATTTCATTAGTATATTCCTTTTCAAACCAAGCTGGCTCAAAATTAACTTGTGAAAGTAAACAAAAATTAGCTTTCTCATTGCTTATATTCTCTTTGATTTCTCCACTTGTACTTCTCTAATAGATGTCACATAATTTTCTTATAGTTCTTGAAAAACTTAGAATTTATTAGCATATTATATTATCTCATTATTAAATAATGGCACAATGGTTATGTAGAGATGTGATGTGGGAAAAGGGATCTATGGTCTAAATCACATCTTTTGCAACAATACATTAGAGAGGAACCAAAATTGATCAAGCAAGATAAGTTGGCTACAATCCACACTAGAAGAGATAAAATGGTAGATCAGGTTTTTGATCCACTTAGTTTTTTGTATGGCTGATTTGATTGTTTGGGGATAGAATTAATTTGATTATGTCAATGTACACTAGGTCGACTATGAAATTACAACAAACTGATGTAATTTTAGAGAATTAGAAAACTATAACAAAAAATTGAACACCAAATTGAAGAGTCCAAAGAGTAAGGAACCTTGCATGTAAATTGGGACTAAAACTACTAGGTCAAGGCTTGTAGCGCCCTAGAATAGAGAATACTACTTTCTTGAATCTTTGAATAGGTATTATTAGGTTATAGTTTGTAGGTTCTTTCTTCTTGGAATCAACTTCAAACATTTATCTGTTGATGAATAATCCTTATTTCCCTCATTTTTTCACATAAGAGACTTGAATGCTTGATCTAGCAATTAGGTCTTCAATTATCTCCCCAATCTACTTCAAGTCTACCACCTTAAAATATAAAAGGGGAGAAACAGTTATGCCATATAGGGAATTTCCTAATTCAAACCCTACTTTGGTGTTTCCACCTCTACAATAGCTATCATGATGGAAAGAGTGCTTACCATTGGTGGGTAGAGGAAAATAGATAAGAACAAGTGATAAATGACAAGTGCTACAACTTACCACTCAGATCCTATCTCCTTGATGGAATCAAGTCATGATGCACATCTCATGCAAGGAAGATTTTTCTCATTGATACAAAGTCTTGCAAGTGTTAGTATTGACAAAACAAATGAACACAAAATATAAACAATCTTATTCATAATTTTGATGTGTTTCTAATAAGAATTTTGATTGATAAAAAATGTTTCTAGTTATGTTCTTGACCCCTCTTGGATAATTTTTAGGATGCTCAATTGATATTCAAATTTCCTTCTTAGTTTCTTTGAGTTTCAAATGGTGAAAAAGACTTGTATTTAAATGTGTTTGTATGTTTCCCACAAAATTGATTATGAAAATTTGACAAATGAATTTGAATTATAAATATAAAAATTCCTATAAGAGCATATTCAGGTTTGGGCCAAAATAGGTTGGTCAAGGGAAATGGTGCCTTAGAAATAACCTATTTTAGGGATTTTATGACTGTTAAATAAATAAATTAATAATAATTCCCAATTATATCTCAATTTTATAAAAAGTATAGTGAGATGAGTAAATTATGAGTATAATAAGGTCTAGGAACATAAGGGGAGCTAAACATAGTGATGCAGGAGCATCCAGTGGTGTGAGGGAAATCTTGCATCACCAAAAAAGATGCTTTCCATTTATGTTCCTTTTGTTTTATTTTTGTAGATGTTTTTGCATTTTTGGATACCCTTTTCATCGAATAAGAGTTTCCACCTTTCAGAACTACTTTTCTGGTTTTTCTGCTCCACTGCTATTTTTAGCAGGTGTGAATTTCATGGTGTGGGAAGATAGAAATTTATGGGAAGGTTCTTGATGGAAAAATAAGCACTTTGGTGAAATAATTGGGTCAAGATCATTCACGGTTTGAAAGTTATTCAAGTTTCAGTTTCTGCTTTTTGCGCTAAAAAACCTTATGAGTCTAGTTTGAGGCACTAAACTATCCCGTACGGGTCCAAAAATCATCAGAACTAGTAGAGCAAGTTCTTAGCGCATTCTTCACTCTGAGACCTTTTTGACAGTGTAAATGGTTCAAAAAACGAAGTCCCAGATCAAAAGTTATGGCTTCCAGAAGTTGGCCAATTTTTGAAAATTGCCAATTTTTGAATTAGGACTTAATTTTTGGCACCAAACCACCAAAAATCTTATCTCGAATGTTGTTTTTGGTTCCAAACTGAAATGGGTCTATTTATGGGCTAGTTTCAAATTTTTGAGTAACTTTTTGGAGAAAAGAGTTCTCATGCTGCGAAAGGGGAATCTGGGTAATTTTATGTAAGTCTGTAATTTGCATGTATCACAGAGCTCAAGGATTTGAGATCCTCTGCATGTAATAGTTCCATATTTTTGAATAAAATATTATTCTCTATTTTGTGAGTGTTATTCTGTGTCTCGGGTTTGCTCCCTCGTCACATAGTTTGAAATTGTCAAGGTCAATAATTTATGATCCTATAAGAGGTAATGGAGTTGTTACAATTAGTACTCAACTATATAATGCGTTGCATAAATATGACTCTAATTCTTCAAATAAAAAAAAATAGCATTTGTCTTTCTCACCACTCTAGTATCAAAGCATAGGAATATCAGTAGTGATAGTTTGATATGATGGCCCCTTAGTTCCATAGAAATTTTGATCACAATGAGATTTCTATGAAGAGATTGAAGGAAACAACTTTCATTTCTAAAATATTTTTCTATTTGTGAATGCATTTTATAGAGAAGAGTCAATATTCAATTGTAGGGATTAAAGGAGATATCTAAAGATAAACAATGTCATCTAAAACCAAAGTCCTCACATGTAAACATTGTGAAATTTTAAACATCTATTGTCTACCACAAAGAGGTTGAGCATGGAAATTGCCTAATATATTTTGAAGGAGAAAAAAGAAACAATTTACTATGGAAAAGAAAAGAGTATCAACTTGCAACTGGGACATGAAGGTTTATTACACCCTAATATATTGTAAGATTTTTAACTAAAATAATTTTAGATTTATTCTAAATATCAATAATATTTAACTCATAACTTAATTTCAATTTGGAAGTTTGATGTTTAAATAGACTTGATTATATTAGAAGTAGTTAGAATGACAATATGGTGTAGGTGGTGATAAAGTTAAGTTATTCTATCTTCAAAATTATTATTCCGTACCTTGAGTGAAATATTAAAAAACATTAATGCATGAAGAAATATTAATTCTAATTTGGCCTTTTCATTAATGTGAAAAGTTAGTTTTATGAGGTCACCTTTATGTTTATTATGTTTTAAAGATTCACTTCCTAGTTTCTATTTGTGCCACCAAGGAGGTTCAACCATTACATAAAAGGAACAAACTCATTGTGCAAGATCAACAATATTTCAAAATGATAGTACCCACCTTCTCATAGGAACCTGAAAACTAAATAAAATTGGAGAATGTAGGTGGAGAAGGGAGGTTGTATTGTTGTAAGAAACTCACATAGACTCTACTGAGGTCTAAATACTTGTTGTAGGTCAAATCTAGGTATAAGGGGCCATAAAAACTAGTTGAAGTCAAATACTACAGAAACAATGAAAATAAATGCAACAGGTTCTTGAGAACATAATACCCAAATTATATAATACTGTAAAATTTCCATATAAAATAAACCTTTTAGAACACCAAATTCATCACATTTACCATTCACAATCACACACACAAAATAACAACACAACAAACATTAGAAATAAGTAATATTTTATTTCATTAAATTCAAAAAATAGAATCATATACAATCATTTTACACATTTACAATTGCTAAAATAAATCTTAGTCTTATATTCTCTTCTTTCTTCTTTGTGTTAAATACATGCTCCTCTATTACTTCTATTTTCCTTCCTCTTTTTTATTTTCCAAATATTTCTTCTAGTGCTCCTTTGCTATCCTACTCTCTCTCTCTCTCTCTCTCTCTCTCTCTCTCTCTCTCTCTCTCTCTCTCTCTATCTCTTATCTATTCTATTTTATCCTTCTATTCTTCTTCTCCAAAATATAGAAACTTCTTCCCAAAAATCCCATCTAAAACTTGATGAAGCCTTCCAAATTCCTACTAGGGCTTGTTCTTCTTTATTTTCCCTTACTATTCATTAATAAGAATGCAAGTAAGTATTATGTGCCCCAAAGATAAACAAAATCAACTGTTAAAGGTTAATGGAAAATACACAGTGATGGTTAAAGAAAACAATAATTAAAAAAGGCCTAAGGTGTGATTCCCTTGCATCACAAAGATGTGAGATTTTATAGCTAGGAAATTTTTTGGAGGATTCCTTTTAGTATAAAATATGTTATAAAAAGTTCAATAAAATATAAGAGAACTGTGTTGGCCAAATATCATTAAAGAGAGTGCATTATATAAGATTCATGTTGACCTCTTGTAGATGTTTCATTGAATTTAAAGCATGAATATCTATTTGGATCTTTTGAAGATGATCACAAATTTTTGATATGGACTTGTGCTAATAAGGCATCATAACCAGTAGCAAGTCATCAAAATGAGAAAAATACAATCATTTCATAGGTCAGAGTATTATGCTTGAATCTCATGCTTGATTTTTTTTAGAAAAACTCCTGGAATGTGATCCCCTATTAAAATTTCAAGGTAGATAATGCTTCCTCAAGATGGTTATGGTGACCTTGCAAAATAAATTATTGGGAAATGTCCTATGAATTTTTTTGATATTAAATCATTTATGGAATATAAGACTATTTTTTGTGTTGATTAGGATTTTAGAGGTCATAGTACTTCCTATGGTGTTATTTTTCTAGTGTAAGGACTAACAAATTTCATATTTGGGTCATGAACTCAAGTAAGCTTCTTTCATACAAATGGTGTTTTACATGATAATAAATTGATTTTTCTTCATTTTTTGTTTTGTTCTTTACATTGATGGATTTCAAGAATGTATACATTGTGAAGTTTTCTTTTTGAAGATAGGTAAGAGATTTGGTGAATTCAATATGGATTATTATCTAGTGTTTTCATGAGATTATGATCAAGAATTACATCCTTCTAAGTATCATAAGAAAATTTGATGGAGTTCTACATCAATGAAAGTTATCATGGATAATTTTCTAATAATTTGAGAATATTTGACTAAAGAGTTCAGGGAGATGGTAGTATGGGAACTCCTAAATTCAGCTCTAAGATGTGCCCTTCTAATGGTTACAAGGTATCTTGATTTAGTTCTAGACCTAATTCATGATTTTTTCTTCGAAGAAATTTTTCTCAAGAATATTTATTTAATATGTCTAATCAACATATTTTGTTATATAGACCTTAAGAGTGGGTCCCTTGCCAAGGTGAAATTTAAGGTTCTAGTGGTATATTTTCAAGATCAGTCTAATAAGGGGGGAAATATTAGCATATGATGGTGAAATTCATAAAACTAAATGTTGCAAAATGCATGAAAATTTCATAGTATTATTACTCAAGGAATACATTTGCATATTGATGAGCCCAAAATATGCTCATAATTTGGGTATCCTGGTGTACTTTTAATACCCTTTTGTTGTTCATGGTTGTTTAAACTCTTTAGAAACCTTTTATTGGGGGATGTCATGTAGCAATACACTTTTATATTCCAGCATCCCATCATGTTGATATGTCTATATTTATTACCCTATTTGACTTCCCAAATGACTGGTATAATGCATGTAGTTTTTGAATAATGAAGTAAATTTGATATGTGATTAATAAATGAATATCATGTAGTTGCCATGCATGTTTCCTTTTGCTTCTGTTGCCTTGTGTTTCGCAGGTTGTTGAAGAAAGTATGAACGACTCAAGCATAGCTGATCTTGGCCTTGTAGTAAAGTCCATTTCCTGCACAACTTTGAGGAAGTTATTCTAGCGAAGACTCTTTGACCAAAATTTTTGGGAAGAAATTTAAATGTCAATTAATTTGGAAAGAGTGGAATGTTGAATTCTCTTTGAACCGTGTTGAGCAGATAAGTTCATTTATTTAGTCTGTTCCTCGATTCCAGGATACATTTGCATCCACGTATTTCTTTGTTTGGGTTAGTTAGTTAGTTGTTTTCCTGATTTAAATAAGTGTTCCTCCTGCGCGAGTGAGAGCGCATAACGAGATAGGAAGAATATCATGTAAAAGTTAGTATGATAATAAAAAGTAGAGTATGTATGATAAGAGATAGATTTGTGTTAGTTTTCATATGAACAAAATAATGTACACCATTCTGAGTTTATGAATAAAATCTGATGAATTTCTAAGTTCAATACTGGCATAATTAGTTGATGCTTGCTAAGGGGACCCACTTAGTAAGTATCTGTAGTTAGTTAGTTAGTCGTTCATTTTCTGTTGATCATAAGTTAGATTTCATTCCTGAAGTTTCTATGCAAACTTAGTCTTATATTGTTCCTGCAGCATCGGGAGTCCATCCTTGTGTCTGTTCCTACAACATAAGGCCAGTTCATAGTTTGTTTCTTAGTCATAGTTGTTCTGATTTCTGCTTTGGTTAAATTATGGTTGAGTTAAGAGACTTTGCATTACCTTCCTATAACGTAGGTAGAATTCTTTCCAAATATTTATTTTCGATAGGTTGTGACTGAAACTGGTTCTTAGTGCACATACAGTGCTGCTCCATTTCAAGTATACATTCCCTGGTTTGACAAGTAAATGAATGACCATGAAAAGATATTAGTTGCCTGCTAGAATGTCCAATTCCCAGGATAGGTTGTGTTGTGATTTTCATATTCTTTTGTGGGCGCAACCATTTTTGGCGCCGTTGCTGGGGATGGTGTCAAGTTAAGAACCTATCAGAAGTCATTGTTAGCAGTAGTTTAGTTTGTTATTCAAGCATTTTCAAATCCTTCAATTCACCATTTACTTTATTGCATGCATAGAAGAAGAGACGCTCTGGGAAGATTCCTTCCTGACCTTCCATTTATTGATAATAATCCTGAACCAGCTTATAATCTATTTGGGGAAGAAGGAGACCAAGATATCAATCCATTTGCTAAAAACCTGTTTGTTGAATTGCCATTTGACCTGAAGCTGAAGAAGAACCTGAGGAAAATCCATTTGCTCTAATACTCGATCGAGCAAATATGGCACAAAATCTACCTAATTGACCTCCTGCTTTTGAGTTTCCCATCATTGCTCAGCAAGATACTGATAACCTTAAAAATATTCCTTCCTCATTACTCCCCAAGTTCTATGGACTAGTTATAGAGGACCCAGACACTTTCTTGTTCGAGTTTGACATCCTCTGTCGTAGCTATGATTACACTTAATCAAACTAGTTTCATCTATGGCTAGGCTATCCATGGAGTCACTTGATGAAAGTTGTTCCTTCAGTAATACACAAATGCTTAAAGTTTTCGCATGAAAATGACATATTCACTATCCACCATAGTGGCTTTAACCCTCTATCTTCTAAAGGAAAATTCTCCTTATAAGCATTTTTCTAGAACCCATAGATCCCATGACGCCTTGAAAAGACTTATTTTTCATTCCTTATCAAAAGTTTAAAGCCAAGAAATTTGCTAAATTGTCCCTCTGTAACCAATCCTCATCTACTTCCATTATCCCAATCCTTGAGGAGATAATGCTTAAACCTGAACTTGAACAAGAAAATTTAAATCAACCACCCCAAAACACTTCCCCTTCTTCCTCTAAACATCCAAAAGATAATGAAATCACTCCCATCATATGCCCCCTCTCTTAAAAATGGTTTATAAAAAAAGAGAGAAAGTGATTAACCCATCTCCTTTAGTTTCTTCTGTTGATCACCCTATGAAAGAAAAGGAACACATGGTGGATAAAATTGCTCTTATACCTCAACAAGTTTAAATATAATCAAAAGAAACCATGGTGCTAAGGGGTGTCGATGTAACCATCATCTTCTTTCTCGTCAATTACAAATAGAAGCCAATCAATCTTTTCCTTTGACAGAAGCAATATCTAACCACCCTCCTCTTAATTTTCCCCAAGATAGAATGTTACAACAATTGCAATAAAATTATTTGATCCAACAACCATCACTCCTGATACATCCTTCCTTGGAGATTACCATTTTTCCCCCCATCATGATTAATCTAGATGATGATGGGGATGAGGAGGAGGCCTCTAAGATAGATGAAGAGGTCCATAATGATCTGAATTTTCTATTTTCCTCTTCCATGAGCTTAAATGATAAATGTATAACACCCAGTGTATAACCTGGTACTTCCCCTAGTTCGACTCTTGCAATTCCCCCATTGGATAGTCAACAACCCTCACAATACAATGAACATGACTGGGAGGTGGATTACTTGTTAGATGGTTGACTTGCATTCGCCTTTCTAGCCTCTTTCATTTTTCTTTTATTTTCTCTTTCAGTTGCAATTCTATGTGTGTATCATGTTTCCCCATAATGTTTGTTTGATGTTCTCTCTCTCTTTGTGCACTTCCTCTATTTGTACCTCTATTCTTCTATATGTCATATATTTTCCTTTTTCACTTTTGTTTTGTCTTTCTCCTTTTGGGGATGATGAAAAGCATTGAGACATCCTATGTCTCTTCCATGTTGACCCAAGTGGTCCCTTTTTCTTTTGTTTTCATTTTTGGGATGATGCAAAGCGTTGAGACTACAATGTCTCTTCCATGTTGACCCAAAATGGATTTTCTCTTTCTTTTTGTTTTTGATCTTTTTGTGTCATTATTCCAGTTCTATGTGTATTTGGGGAATGATAAAATTTATAAGCTCTTTAATAAAAACATTGTAGTAATGAACATACTGACCCCAAATCCATAGATCCCTTGTGTTTGGTGTGTTCCTTTTTGGGGGAAACCCCTCTTTATTTATTTTTGTTTCCTTTACATGACGCAGCCTTACACGCAAACATATGACTTGGCATAGGGGCTTTCCAAGTTGGCTCTCATGTCCTTTTACTTTTTGCATATTTAATTTGCTACTTTAAAGTAATTTCTCACAGAATGGTGTGTAGCAATTCCTTTAAAGTGGGGGCATACATTGAAATTATTCATTTGCATTTTTCTTGGTTCTTAGTGCAACCTTGTTACTTCATACGATGTGTTTGTCACTTCGTGGATGACATTGGGTATGATGTCCTTCATAAGTGTGATCTATCTTAGCATACTACATTCCTCTTAGTGGCATGATGTGATACATTGTATCCCCTAACTTGTGAATATTCTATTATTTGACTGGTACTCTCTTGGAGACATTTGACACAATGTTCCCTAAGTTATAGACCTCACATAAACTAAACATGACAACATTTCAACATCTTTTACATTTTACATTTTTTTCATTTTGCATTCATATGGCCACCTTGCGTAATACAACTTGCATGCCTATGGTACCTCTGGATTTATTCATAAGTTCTAAGCATACGAAGCTTTGTTTTTCTCATGTTGCACGAACCAACATTATACTTTGTGGCACCTTATTAAATTTATCAAGAGGCATAACTTGGATATGGTTGAGTGGGAAAGCCCATTCAATGGCACAACTTTTCCCCATAGCCACCTGCTTGTGTGAGTGCATACCAATTAAGAATATGTTTCTCACCTTTTGGGCCTTCTCACCCCATGGAAAACCAGAAGTTCCATGGCTCCAGAGTGAGTATACTTAGGCTTTCTCACCTGAAAGACAACCATAGTATCATCACCCCAAAGTGAGTACACATTTTTTTTTTCCAAACAATCAACTTAGATCTAATCCACAATGATCTAGACAGATGATCAAAGATTTCTTCCATCTTTTCTCATCATCATGTGTGTTCCTTTGCATTCATGTTTGATTTTCCACAGGATCAAAATCTTGGGGGCTTCTTCATCCCTCTTGATTACTCTTATCTCATCTCATCAAGCATTAATGCATTTGGACCCCTCTTGTTTGCATGATCAGCTACTTTAGTGCAAGATTGAAGCAAGTTGATCCTATCACTAAAGTGGGGGCTAACTGTGGACATGAAAAAAGTAACCCTTCTACTTTTTAATTTTTGGGACCTTCTAGTGGACTTTGGCTTGATTTTTGCCTATGTTTAATGTTGTAATGTGGTCAACACATTCACATTAGGTCTTGGACACTTGTAAATCATTAATACTTATAGGTTGTTTTGTAAAGGTGTTTTGAAGTGTTTTAACCCACTTTCATGCTTTTCTAGACTTTTCTTCACTAATTCAACCCTTTATCATGTTTAAATGACCCTTTAATACACTTTTTGACCATTTTTATGTGTGTTTTTAAGGAAATTCCCATTGGAAAACATTTAATTCCCTTTAAATCTTGACACCCACTTAATTTTCCTAAGTGGCACTAAGTTTCCAATAGGGGTGACTTAGCCCTTTTTTCCAAAAAAATCAAAATAATTTTAAATTTCTAGCGGGATTTTGTCCTCCAACCCTTGAGGTCAGCCTGTGATGTGTTACTTTTAGGAAATTTTAGTAAAATCATGTAAAAGTAAGGGTTTTTCTCCTCTTTACATCTTCTACAATCTCCTAAGTCATCAAGCATTCAAGCAGTTAAGCATTATCAAGTCATTCCATTGGAGCACTTCATTGCATATCTTCATATTTCCACATCAAGGGTTTGGTAAGTTTATGACATTGCATGTTGTTTATTTATCATTATCTTTCCATTTCATTTCATTTCATCTAGTTTTATTACCAAAGTGGGGTTTGGCCAAGGAAAACCCCTATTCTCTAACCCTCAACCATTTCTCCCCTTTTGCATGTGTGTTTGAAAAATTTTGTAGGCAAATTTGTCAAATGAATTGGTGTTGAAAAGTGGTCAAGAATTCTTAAAAGTTAATAAAGTCTTCACAACCCTAATACAAGCTTGGAGAGGCTTTTTGTCCCGTTTTCTATAGAATCAAGTGCAGACACCTGTCAGAAAAGAAAGTGCAGACTTGAGACTACAAGATTCTACCCTAAAATTCCTAAGATCTACAGGTGGAATAAGTCACCACTACTGGCAGATTAGTCCCGCTTTTGGGCCTAGAAAGTGATTTTTACATTTTTGTATACCCATTTGGCAGATTCTTATTCTAGCAAAGTTTCCTGAAATTGAGACTAAGTCGCCCAACTTGGCTTAAGTGTCCCAGTGAATATTTTTAGTCATTTTTTTAGGATTATAGAATCTCCTAGCATCAAGTTTCAAATTCCAGGTGCACCTCTTTGATTCTATTACACTATTTCATCATTTTCATTTTTTAGGCATTTCTAGATATCACACTATGTTTTCTAGCACTTCACTTTTCTTAGGTTTTGCATCATTAGATCATTTCATTTTCAGCTCAGTGCATTAGTATGTCATAATTAGACATAATACATGTCATACACATTAAATTTGAGTGGAAAATTGCATTTTGGACTCCATTTCTCTCTCCTTTTAGTTGGGAAACCCTAGAAGGAGCAAAACAAGTGTGGGCAACCCAAAATCATTATCCACAATATGACATATAGGAAGTGGTTGAATGGGGGTTGGATGGAGGTGGTTGGGTGACACAGTTAGAATTGGTTAACTATATACACCTTCTAGCTACAACCACCACATACAATGTAATAATATATAACTAATTATGCCAACAACATATTACATTATCCCATTATTAAAAAAAATTACAATAGTTATGTAGAGGTTATGTAGTTATGTAGTTATAATTATTTTCCAATTGTATATCACATTGTATAAATGTACCTCTTGTTTATTCAATAAAATATTAAATATTATTAATAATTATCATTAGATTTCAAGCAACACTTTCATTACAATTAGAAGAGGCTTAAATTTTTAGTACTTAGAATTGAAATATTAGTGGATATGTAATTAACTATATCATCAATAATATTACCACTAAAAATATATTTTGAATTCTCTCACATGGATTTATTGATCACCATAAACTACCCCTTCATTAAAAATCACATATTTTGACACAAAAAATCTATTAGCGAGAAGAATATACTACCTAAAAGTTGTACTTTATTTATTTTACCCAAGAAAAATATATGATTCATGTTTTAGATCTAACTATTGTATATTTTTAAAAACTACATGAAAAAGGGCTAAAAAAGAATCTTCTCTAATATTTAACATATTTTTTCTATCATATCAAGTTTCATAAGTAGTCATCCTATGAAGTACACTAATGGGAACTTAATTGTGAATATATTCTATTATATCAACTATATTAGCCCAAAAATAATTTCTCAATCTCTTTTTTAGTAGCACATTCCTTATCATTTGTAGCACTATAGTATTCTTTCTTTTTAGCTACATTATTTTGTTGAAGCATGCATGTAATGGTAACTTTTCAATCAATTTAATTCATATTATATATTTAGAAAATATTTTAAATAAAATTCTCCTCCAACATAGATCCTTAAGAAGTATATTTTGCAATGGGTATGTGTAGGATCATGATGGGCCAAAAAGTGGCAATATGATGGGTATGTGGCTGACGACTATTTTTTTACCCAAAATTGATGAAACAAAAAGGGTTTTTACAGGAAATTCTTAGCTTTCCACTAATATAAATTATGCTTTACTTTGAATTTAATAAGTAATTATTATTCATTTTCTATTTAAATTATGACTAAAGTCCTTATTGATAGGCTGATTGAAAACATTTATAGCTTTCAAATGGTATCACATTTTTGGAATCCAAAACATGCATCACATTCTATGCTTCACATACTATAGGATTAAAAATAAAAATTGAATTTCATGAAGTTTTACCAAGTTAAGGTGGTCGGACATATAGTTTTAAAGTTTTAAAAATTTGTAATAAAAATTCATAATTAATTATTTACTTGGAAAAAAATTACAAAAAAATATGCATCACATTAGGGCATGAGTCCTCTACTTACATCTAACATCTTATAATTTTTTTTATCATTTTATTGTAGTTAGGGTGGTCAGAAACACCTACTTCTTATTTTTTCCCTAAATTTAAGTACCAGCATTGAAATTTCAAATTTTCACCAAATAGTTTTTTTTTTAAACAAACCTAGTAGTTTAGAAACTACATTCAATTTTCCACAAATTCTATTCTTACATATTTTTGAAATAATATAGATAACTTATTCAAATTTTTACGTCAAGTTGCCTAACTCGATTTTTCTCATTTTTTTGCCACGTAAGGGCCCATTTTTTCCATGATGATCCTGCACATACCCCACTCTTTTTTATTTTTCACAAGGAATTTGAATATCTTCAATGTATCAAAGGCTAGATCCTCATTATTCAAAAAAGGTGTGTGCAAAAATTTGAGTCCACTTTTTTGCCAAAAAGTGGGAGTGTTTTCCTTGATTTTTTAGAATTTGTCACAGTTCACCTTAAAATTTGAAGCACTTAGATATGGAATATTAAAAAAAGTCATGAATAATAAAATGTAGTACTCGAAGTCTAGTTTCCAAATATGTAATTTAATATAATACATAGATGATAAAAATTGATTTTCAATAGTCGTTTCCAAAAAGTACTATTTAAAAGTCACTTTTTTTACCATACCATGTACATGTACATCATCTATATTTTAAACTAAATAATTGGATTTTTCTGAATCCTTTTGCGAAAAGATTTCCAACACACTAAACAATGCTTTTAAAATATTTTTTATAATATTTTTTTAATATTTTTTTGTTAATTTTTTATTGGTCATATTTGATTTGAAAAATTATCGTGTACGTCACACAAAAGATGACCTAAATTTATCAAATTTTTAATTTATTTTTACAAATTGAAACTAATTATCTGAAGTATGCTTTCATACAATTCATTCTTCAAAAAAATAATAATTAAAAGTTATTAAAATACTAAAAAAAATTGATATTTCAAGTTGATGGACTAGTTTCATCAAAAATTAATTGAAAAATAGAAAAAATAGTCAAATTATAAAAAATATAAAAAATTGGAATCTAGACTTTCAGTTATAATGGGTTTTAATTTCGTCAAAAAAATATGTAAAAGATGTCTTTAAACATATGTTTAAAGGCACTATTTTCTTGTGACATTGACATGAACTTCAAGTTGTATGTCAAACTAGGTCCAAAGATTAGGTTTGTTCAGATTTAGGTAGATTAGAGAAATAAACATTAACAATTATATACAGATTAAATAACCTAGAAATAACAATGAAGGATAACGCAAAAGAGTTCAACACAGAATTTAACATGGCTCACCCAATATGGGCTACATCCATAGAAACTCATCCATCCAATGATTTTATTATCCAGTGCAAAACAAATTACAATCTCATGAACACCATGCCACAACATTAATCCCAACCGCCTATAACAAGCTTTTTGGAAGCTTCTAGAATTACGGTTTTACATGATTTTTTTTTCATTTGACATGTTAACAAGAAAACCTTGATGTGTTAGTGGGAAAATCTTAACGAGTTAATGAAAAAAATAATTGGGGGTTGTGCCCCCAAACCCCTACTATCGAGGGCTTCCACCCTTGAACCTTGGTGAGGATACATAAAGAGTGTACAATATTTGCATGATAAGTCACCACATACCAACAATCTTCTACTTGGAGATTGATCAGGCTCCACACCAAACAATCTCCTAGTTGGAGACTAATCTTGAATGACACCATTGCACTTGCAACTCCCTTTGGATTATAGGTCTGGTTGGTTTCTTATGTCCACCATTATCATTCATGAAGGCCAATAGAAACTGATGAGGAAATTAGTTTGTCCCTTGTAATGAACTTTGTGAACATATATGTAGAATTCTCACTTGTGTGAATTCTCTCTAGCTTCAACTATCCATCTTCCAAAATTGACTAACTGAAGTGGTATCTGAGCTATATGTGCTTGGTTTTTTAATTCAGAGCTAAATTCTTAGCAAGATGAATAGCACTCCGGCTATCAGTGTATAAAGAGCTACCTTCTTATCATTGTCACAATTCCTCTAGAAAATGTTGTAACCAAATCATCTCCTTGCTAGCTTCCATAGTAGCAACATACTTCGCTTAAGTGGTTGAAAGTGCAACAACATTTTGTAGCCTTGAAATCTAGCTGAATATAGTACCTCCTATAGTAAAAATATACCTTGTAGTACTCCTCTTGCTATCAATATCACCCACTAGATCAGAGTCAACATATCTTTTTAGATCAAAATTTGTTCCTACAAAACTTAGTTTCTTTGAAGTAGTACCTCTCAAATATCAGAGAATCCATTTTATTGCATTCCAATTTTCCATTCCTGGATTTCTCATATACCCACTCACAACTCCCACTCTGTGTGCAATATCTAGTCATGTGCATACAATTGCATACATCAAGCTACCAACTATTGATGCATATGGTATCTTAGATGTTTTTTCTTGCTCCTCTAGTGTCATTGGAAACATCTCCTTAGTCAACTTAAAATGACTAGGCAAAGGTGTACTAACTTCTTTATTCTGCATGTTAAACCTTTTCAACACATCTCTACATACTCACTCTGAGATAAAAAAATATTATTTTTTTTGTCCTATCCCATGTGATCCTCATACCAAGGATTTGTTTAGTTACACCCAAATCCTTCATAGCAAATGAATTTTCTAATTTCTTCTTAAGTTCATTAATATATTGCATGTTAGACCCGACAACAAGCATGCCATCAATAAAAAGAAACAAGATAATATAGTTTTTGTTGATGCTAAAATTTGACAAGGTAACCATGCCTTATGGGAAACTCAGTTTAAGGGAGACCTTTTGCTCTAAACTGAGTAACCTCCAGATTTTCAAAGAAGTCAACTTCTTCTATATTGGGGGTTTGGAAAGGGAAAATGAAGCAAATATAATAAAACCAAGTCTAACCTAACGTGATGCACCAAGAATTAATGATAGGAATGATAAATCATAGATCTAAGGGCCTAAATGGTGTTGTAGTGTTCCAGAACATTAGAGACTCAAGGTTATAGCATAGAAAATTCACTCATTGACATAAAATATCATTGCATTAATTCCTACTGCCAAGAAGAGTCATTAGACATGATCGAGGTAAGCAAAATTGCATTCAACATATATAGAAGTTCTTCAATGAAGTGTCTAGACAATAAAAATCAAAGTTTATAGTTTGATCAAATAGCATGGAAAAGAGAAAGGCCGAACAATTGGCATAGTCTGATAGTTTTTGCAATCGAATAAAACAACAATAAAGGCTTAGCATCTTTTACTAAAACCATTTTTTTCCTCAAATTTAGGACCTTTTTTCTCATAACAAAGAAAGTATATAAAGCAGGAAAACCTCCCACCACTTTGGAGAGCAGTAACATAAAAGATTTTGCAATCCCTGATAATGATGCAAGAATCAGAATATTCCAAAGGTCGTTACAATATAAACGATCTAGAACAAAGCATCCAGTCATTCCAGGCACAGGTGCATCTTCTGCAAATGATGGCGGTGGTCCCGAAAAGGCCTGATCAGACAAGTGTCACCCCCTTGTGTGAATGATTATGACATGTAGTGACCAATAGCATTATTCGGTTCATCTAGTCCATTGCCCGAATATGAGATACATTGGTTAGGCACATGACAACCTTTCGCTTCTCGTATGAACCTCTCTCACCTTGCCACTAAGGACTTACGTTAATGCCACACATGTAAAATGAGTGGAGCCTTCATAAAAAATGGAGGGAACGATCACCAACTAGGCACAAAAGAGACACATTGCAGCATCTCGCTGTCCGTAGTTACTAATTCATCTCTACGCTAAAAGATGTGCGAATGGCAGATAGGTAGAAAGTATACACTATAGACAGCAACTATGGGGACCCCCAGAATATTTTAGCAATGAGGGCTTCGTGGTAGCCTTTCGGAGCCTGACAAGACAACAAGAAAACATGACCAAAAGAAACCTGTAGCTGCAACATGTGGAAGCATAGCAGAGCTTGCTGGGATGTGAAAGGAACAATGAGACTTAGAGTTACAAAGAGTAGACACATGGAGCAGTAGAGAAAAACCTTCATAAAAGGATGAGTTTAATCTATGAAGCGCGAGCTGATGCATAGAGGAAAAATACACTCGAAGGGAGCTAGTTAAATATTTGTTAACAAGTTTTTGCGACTATCAAGGGTGTTTCGACTAAGGAATGGAGAACCCAAAAATTCTCTAGTTTATAGGCCAGAGTGCCATTTCATTGGGACAATGGAGTTAGAGATTGGAAAGAGCCTCCTGTAGAGGCAACCATTTATCCTTAGATGGCTTCACCATGTTGTGCAAATTCTCTTACGCTCCACTTAGTTCAATAGTTTCTTTGTGAGGTAGCACATTGGGTAAACTGACTCCTACTTCATAATGAAATAGTAGTTGTGCCAGTGGATGAATCACTCCCTCAATTTCAGTTGTCGTGGGAGGATCACTGAAATCCCCAAAAGCCTCTAGATCATCTTCCTTCTCTTCTATCTTTTCTGCAATCTACTCGGCCATGGCAATAAAGCCGTCTTCAAGGAATGGGCACGACAGACCCATCCCGTTTAACTCGGTGAAACTTCCTCATATGTTGTCCAGTGTCTTACTCAAAATAGTCGCAGCTACTTTAGTGTGCTGAAAGGTGGAGTGGCAATGGATGAACTTATTTTCCATTTGAGTAACAACATCTTGATCTCCAATATCTGCTCTAGCAAGGCTCTCATTAGAGACCAAGTATAGCTTGGTGAGCAGATCTTTTGCTTTAAGAAATTTTTCAAAGATGAACTGTGGGAATTTCTCAATAATATCATGGGCCCCCTAGCTCAGCTTTGATGCCTTGGCGATGAATCAGAGGGTAGGTTGTAGTGTTAGGAAAATGGCTTTAATTTTCTCCTAGTGAGAGATGTACAATTGCCTAACCAGCGGAATGATATCTAGTTGTGTAGGGGGAGATAGGAGAGAGATTTTAAGAGAAACAATCTCCACATCACTTAAAATAATCGCTTCAGCCAATTCTGCCCTTTTCTTTTTCTCAGACGCTAGCTATTCTGTATAGCTGCTTATTTCTTTATTCCAATTCTCCTCAGCTCGGGAGTGATTTGCTAAGTGCTCATCCAGAGAAGACTTTGTCTCTTGGAGTTCTTCCTCTAGTATAGCTTTTAGGCCTTTAAATTTAGCCTCTTTTTCTTGTATTTTCTACTCATATTGAGCCTATTGGTGTTGTGACGCTTCACTTCTTTGCACCATTCCTTGACTATACTCAAGGAAAAGCCACTCCAGTTCTTCATTCTTCATTTGCAAATTATGTTCCGCCTCCTAATTCTTAGAGCATAGCTCTTTTATCATTATAGGGTCGGCAACTTGAGTGTTCGCAAGTTCACCCTAAAGTCTATTCCTCTCATCCTCTGCTGCCAGTGCCCTTTCCGTCATACAAGAAACATCCACCTCAAGGGATTTCTCTTTTTTCTCCAAAAAACTAACCCTTTCGTTTGTTGTTTTAAGTTGCTCATCCTTCTTCTTTAGCTGGCAGCCAAATTTGAGGAAGTCGGAAGTGACTACCCATTACCTTTCCTCCATGATTTCAACCTTATCCTGCGGTCGGGCCACCTTCATGTCGAGACCTACTGCATATATCTCATAATCTTTTGGGTGCATTTCCCCCTGAGGCTTGCTTACCCTCAGGTACATGGTCACAAACTTCAATTATTGTTGGGCCTCATCATAAAGAGTCTATATTTTTGGCTCGGTAGAAGCATTATCATATTTTTCCCTGCACTTTTTCATTCTACTTATGTGTGCTTCCCTTCCACAATCAATCTGTGCTATAAATTCAGCTAGTGATGAAACTAGTCCACCTGTGAAAGGAGCACCAGAAGGCAGGGCATAGGGATAGGTAACCTTCATAAGCATGGGAATTTGTTTCTTCTGGAGAGTGATAGTTTGTGGGGAGAAGTGGGGCACATTCCATAGTTTGGTTTGAGGCCCAATAGCAAGGCTAGTCATTTGTAATAACTGAATTAGGGAATCAGCCATAGGACTCATAGGCTGGGATGGTGGAGTTGTCAATGTGGAGTCAGCCTGTTGTGATGGAAGAGGATTTGCAATAATAGTAGAAAAAGGAGGGGTACTCACAGGGGGTATGTTTTTCGAAAGTGAGATGAGGAGAGTTTGAGTGGCAGCAGCAGGTGTAAGGGTCCACGGAGGATTAAGGACAAGTGGAGTGGTTTGCAAAAATTGGGAAAAACCTCTTGAATATGTTGGATTAAAAGTGGGAGGTAGAGGGACAACACTCATGGTACAAATCCTTAGTGATGCAGGGGCATATACCAAGGAATGAGAAGCGAGGGAAGAAGGAGCAAATTTTTCCTATTGACTGGTCGATGGCAGCTCTAGAATCGTCAGCGACTCCTCCTTAGCCTTAGGATCCTGGCTAATTTCTAGCACTTTTCTTTTGGGGGGTTCTTGCAAACCTTCTCCTATAATGCTCTTTGCACGCTATTATTTCATAGGTGGGGTCTCTTGAGCTTCGACAGTCATTGTCATTTGCTACAGCAATAACTTGGCTGGTTTAGTAGCCCAAGTGACTATATGCAAGCCCCTTGATATATTAAAGTGCACGTTTGTGGCCACATAGGCGGGCTATTCGGAGCCTTTCTCCTTCCGCGCAAAGGAGGCTAATATCGCCACTTCCTCTTCCTACTCTTCAGACTCTTCCCCTGGGTCTCTGATCCTATTAATACTAGAGCTCAGACTAGGGTGGCCTTCCTTCCAGCATCTTTCAATTCTCAATTATCCTTCAGGTTATTGTAAGGAGCATCCAATTATGTTATTTCTTGGCGATACTTCCAGAAAGCCTCTATTTTTTCTTCACTCCATTCCTCATCATTATTCAACCTATTATACATGTCACACTCCATGTGGAAATTATCCTAGGCCACTATCAAAGCAAAGTAGAACTTGTGCCATGGCCCTCTAGTATCTTGCATAGAAATACGTGCCAATTCAACAAAATTTTCATATTTTTCTGCCGCAGGTTACGTCGCTTCTCCTAGTAAGGTCAGGGAACATGGGTAACTCTCATGTGTGGCTCTGGAAAGTCATCAAAAGGGTTGTATTCCCACTTATCATTTACCAGCACCAACCCTAAATAAGCCAGCTTATCCTCCAATAACTTGTCTGATTGTTTCTTTATTAGAGTTACCAACTTGAAATTCTTTGGACAAGAGAAGAATCCCTTGTTCTTGACACTTTTACTGTTGCAGAAGGTAAAATCAATGATACACACCTATCGAAACATTTCCAGTGTGAGCACCCTATCTGTGACACAAGCTGGGAGCAGGAAAGGTTTACTAGTAAATCCTTGCCTAAGAACCAGTCATAGGCGGGAGTGAAACTCTACATAAATCTGATCTGCTCCTTGTCGAGAAGAATTATGTCACCCTTTCCGATTAAATCATGCAAAACCAGATCTATGAAATAGTCTGAAAATGCATAATAATCATATGATGTGGAAAGAAAAGGCATCGATGTGGACACTGGCCTCCTCTTACCCTGCTCATCAAAAATTGCTAATGGAAAATATCGGGCAAAGAAATCAGGGTTTTGATGCAAAAACATGTGGACTAGGATAGAAGGAAACCTAAATTTTTCCTCTGTCAGGTAATTCTTTATTTGCCATATCATTTCCTCTACCATAAACTCAGTAAAATCATACCAGAAAGTAGCATACTACTTGCAAAATTGGAACACCAGTTCCAGTTGAAAAGTATCCACCCTCTCATCAGAGTCTTGGCTGCACACAAAAGCTAGCATGGACATGGCATCTTGTATATCCTTGTGTAATGCACCACGCAGCAATGGAATACTTGACAGTTTAGTGGCTGGGATTCCTTTCCTACCAGTCTCCTCCAACAAGAACTTTGATTTCTTTTTCATCGCCCTCCATGTTTTCTCTCCTTTGCCAAGGTAGAAGGACTCAATATTCTCTCTTCTCTTACTTGGTTCTGGGATGCATAGCATATGCCAGATGGCCTGTGGGGTGATGTGAACCCTTACATTTTAGCCCTCGTTGTAGTGGGTGTTAGGGTTATACCACTGAATGGCAGCATCAAAAATCTCTGGGTAGTAGTGCACCAGCGGGACCATGTATTGAGGGAGAATATTGTACCAAATTTTCTTTGTTGTAGGTTTTTTTTCCTTAGGCGTCATCAACCTTGCATAGGTTGCTTCTCTTAAGTACTTAGGGTTCTTAGCGAGCCATGGATTGTAGATATTATCGCATTTCTCTTCAACCCTTTTCTTGTTTTTCCAATATTTGGGCCTTTTCAGCTCTTCTGTATAGGCCCTCTTTTGCCTGCAAGGTATACCAGGCATAGCATACACCACATCCTCATAGATATATACATCCTCTGAAGAATGTATAGCTGTAAACAACTCCTAGCTAATTTCTTCTTGCATTGGCAGAGATGAAGTCTCCAAAATGTTTCTTTGGGTGAAGACCTCTGCAAGTTCTTGGCTCTGCAATTTTCCTCGGCTCTAGATACACAAAAGAAGAACAACTTTGCACTTTTATCTTTGGTGTTTGTGAAAATACTTTTAATTATTAAGCCTTTTCATGCAATATTTCATAATCTTTCCTCAAGGAGGTAGATGAAATCATGCCTTCTGCATTTAATTCAGCCTGTACCATTAATTTTGCAATTCGTGCAAAATGAATTGCTTGCCATTTTGAGGCAGCAGGAGTTTATTATTATGTTTGGAAACCATGTGATACATTGTGATTCCCTTGGAACTTGAGCTAGAAATTTTCTTTCTAACCTTGCGTTAGTATGTGCTGGTAATTAATATCTTGGCCAGAATGATTACACTAAAGCAAACAATCACGACCTGCAAAGATATGAATATTGCCTTGGGCTCTGGTAAACGCTTATGAGATGACACAATAGCCTATGGCCTTGCATCTTACTGTCGATGAGCGCCATAGTTTTAAAGATAATTAATTAGCTCTTATTAATCTAGGATACATTGAGCCATACCCTCGTAGATGCAACTTGTCTGGAAATTTGAGCAAATGGAGGAATGCCTTTCAAGTTGGAAACTAGCTATTATCACGTTTTCTTGAAACAAATTAGCATGTGTATTGTAATTTTTTCTATATATATACTAGTAAGTAGTGAGGAAATAATACTTAGCATTTGAGCAGTGATAGGTTGGTAGCAGAGTTTTAAACAAGTCTTCTCATAGGCTAGGTATTAGGTAAATTTCAGTATTGGCTCAAAAGCATAGGAATAGTGTCAGAATCATGGACACTCCAGTTTGCTAAACCTCATATAAGTCACAAATGACATTTCTAGGGGAGGTTTCTATTAGGAGGCTAAAATGGATGACCAAGAATAAGAATTCCTTGGTCCTGATAGCCATAAAGTGGGTTCTGGGTAAAGACTGCATAGAGTATGAGGACAAGTATCGGGTGAACACTAATATATGTTCTCACTTTGTGGCATCCATGCTAGACATCAATGTCCCCTAGCCTCTTATCTTGGAACTTCTTAAAGAAATGTTTCCCAAAAAGTACCTGAATGGCCTTAGCGAGGTTTTCGCTCATGCCACCTATGGAGTAGGTCTGTCGTCAGCCAGTGACCTCCGTCGATTTATTGAGGAAGAAGCTGTAGTCATTTGGCTGCCATTTCTCAGTGGATTCTGCCTTCAAATATGCGACGAGCATCAACAGAGGGTTACCCAGGCCTTACATTTCCTATTCCATAGCTACAACATAATACCTTTCCACGACGTAGATTGGTATACTGATTTTAGGAACCTGGTATTTCTCTCACCAATGGTGTTTGTGCCAAATGATGTTGCCAGTGCTATCGAAGAACCTGCTGATGAGGAAGAGGTGGATGCTGTTGTTGATGCGTCAATTACTACCTCTCGTGCCATTGGATGAAAACCCCTTACTACTCCCAAAAAATGTGTCCCTGTTTACTCTATTTCTCGCTGCTCCTCAGACTACCAGCCTAATAGTTTGTATATAAGCTTGTTAAAAGCCTATCATATTGCATGTATAATAGCTTGAATACTTGTAAATTTTTGGATTATGGCTTCCTAGCCATTTTTACAATGTAAAGAATATATATAAATAGATATATATCTTTTTAAATAAAATCCATGATTTTTCCTTCATCCTATATTTCAGTTTTATGGGCTCTTAACTTTCATTTTGTATTCTAGTTTTTATGGCCTCTTTATAGCATATGTGTTACTTCTCCGTGTGGATGTCAAAATTTGAAAATGGATTATATTCTAACATACATCATTAGAAACAAAGCAAATATTCACATCCATATGAGATAAGCCAACATGTTTTAAAATGCAAACAAATAACAAGATGACTAAAGCAAAAGCACATAAAAAATATGATGTTAACTCTATCTCATATTGGATTGGTGCTTCTATGGAAAGAAGCCCTTTCCCAATCCTTGCTAAGCTCCATGATATGAAAAAGATATGAAAATGCTATGAGAATGGAGTGGACAAAAATCAGTTCTCAATTGAAGAGAGTGACTTTGCATGAGATTTTGGAGTTGTGGAGAATTAAACCAATGGAGATGATCTTTATTTATAGAATAGAATGATATAAAAATGAAAAACATGGATAATGTGGGACTAAAAACAAGCCAATGAAAAGAGGCCACTTGTCAACTTGTGATAGGTTGAAGAATGAGCACATTTTGGTCAATGTGACAAAGAGGGGGAGATTTGAAATTTGAATTTGACAGTTAAATGTTGAGGTTGACCTTTGTAAGAGACATGTAAGAGCTCATCAATTCCTTGTTGGATGTACATGTCAACTTGTTTTTGAATTCAAATTTGAGAGAATATTCCTCAAAGATGCCATGTTGATGGAAAATGCTAAATTTATAAATGAATTAAAATGCTTTATTGGTGCAAGTGGGAAAAGCTAGAGGATGTGATAGGTGGCTAGATTAGGTTAATCAAGATTAGATTAACTTAGATGATGATTAGATGCTTTTACCTATTTGACTTATATATTTTGATTTATTTAAATAAAAAAGGGATGGAATATGCATTTGGATTTCAATTAAATAAAGTTTGGTTTATTTAATGAAAAGATTGATGTGAGACTTAAATTAAACAAAGTTGATTTATTTAATTTAAATGAATAATCATAGGAATGAATTAAATAGACTTGATTTAATTGGTGAATGGATTTAATGAGCTTGATTTATTTAATGAGCGGATGAATATGAACTAAGTGGATAATGCTAATTTCACGTGTCTACATTTTTCCCCTCTTTGAAGCAATTTACTTGTTGCATTGGTTCAAAGAATAAACTTGTGGTGATCAAAATTCAAAAAAATTATATTTTTTTGGATGCCCCAGCAGAAAGAAGTACACTAGTACATTGCCCCCTCGAGAAATCGAGCGAAAAGATTCAATTTGAGGGTCGATATTAGGATAAAGAGGTTCAAAATGGATGGTTATGGATGATGATGCTTGAATGAGATGGTTTTAAGATGCTTAAGATAACCAATCTATATTATCCTAAACAACTTAAATGACGATACGATGTGAGATGGATGAGATGAATGATGTGATATGCTATGATTATGTAATGGATGCTTTTTGCAAATATATGATTTATGAGATGCTTAGATTAATAGATCTATATTATGATGATGATGATGAAAATGTAATGCATGTGAAATGATCGTTGTTTCCTATTATGATATGAATTATATGTGGCATTTTGACGGTTTGTGGATGCAGGATGGATACATGATGGATGCATTGGTGATGTTATGTTAGCGTGGAAATAAGAAATGAGATGATGACAAGAGGATCCAACAAGTCCATGATCTGTTGAGACTTTATTAGAGATGATGATGATGATGATAGATGATGTTTTGCTTATCAAGGATTGGGATTTTAAAAAGGGCTAATTACCTTATGTTTATAATACACATAGATACGATTTATCAAGGTATAAAGAACCAAGATAGTGTTGTACCTAGTGTGATGGACTTTGACTCGACAAACAAATAGGAGTATTCTTGTTCACACTTGACATACAAAAACCTTGCTAGGATGTACCTAACAAAGAAAGTATTCGCCAAGTTATTTTACAAAAACATCCAACAAGCACAATAGACAAAAAGGATAATGATTGTTGCCCCATTCCTATCTCTCTAAATCCTTTGTTTGGATATCATCGAGAGGTCCTTGGAGTGAGCGCAATAAGATAAATCGAAAGAAAAGATCAAGTACACAAACAAGCCAATGTTCTTCATACCTCTAGCCAAAGGGATTTTTTTTAATAGGAAAAGAATCCAAGTGATATCCAAAATGATTCCCATTGTCAGAATGATATATCCTAGGACATGCATTGTATAGGATGATGATGGTTTGATAAGTTGATTGATAGGTTGTTGATATAAGGTGGACTGACATGTTTGCGAATGATGAAGAGTTTGATTTTGCGTTTAAAGGTTTGTTCTTTCAATTTTGATTTTGTATTTGAAGTTTGCTTTTGCTGATTATTGTGATTGTTTCTATTTATGTTGCCAAAGGATTAAGGTGATGATCAATTTATTATGGATGATTGATTATTTTGAGTGAAAGCGAGTTGAGACAGATGGATTTTTTCAAATATTTTAATGTTTTTGACATTTTTGGAATGTTTTGAGGCTGTTTTTGGGGTTTTTTTTCAAGATTTTACAAATGTTTTGATTTTTGATTTTTTGATGTTTTTTGGGTTTTGTGTCTTTTGAATGTTTTTTGGATTTTGATGTTTTTTGAATGTTTTTTGGATTTTGATGTTTTTTGAATGTTTTTGGATTTTGATGATTTTGAATGTTTTTGGATTTTGATGTCTTGGGGGCTGATCAAAGATAACCCTTTCCTACGCTTAAGCTCAAAGATGACGTAGTTCAGATTCTAATGTTTTTGACATTTTTTTGACCTTTTGAGTGTTTTTGGATTTTGATATTTTTTTGGATGTTTTTGGGTTTTCGCATGATTTTGACGATTTGGATATGGATGTGTCTGATGATATCAGTGCTTTGTTTTTGGATTTTGTTGAAGACCAAGCTAAGGTTGACTGATTGAATCGATGGATTGATGATGATAACATTGTTGAGGATACACAACAATGCAAGGATTTGATTGATCAGGATTGATGATGATAACATTGTTGAGGATGCACAATAATGCAAGGGTTGATTGATCAGGATTGATGATGATAACATTGTTGAAGATGCACAACAATGCAAATATAGTGTTAAGAAACACAATGATTGGGAAGGATATCCCAATATTATGGATTTATTGGATTCGATTGATCAGGATTGATGAAGCTTGCTTTGGAACAAAAATTTGTTTGAATGATTTGATGTGACATTGAAGTGCAACTTAGATAATGATTACTAGGCTTGATGTTTGATGAAATATGAATCTTGATAAGGAACATTTGCTCGTCAAAATATACTATGGGCTAGTGATTTGGATTTTGGATCACAAATGCTTTGACCAATTTGGTTTCATGTTTTCCAATGTTTCGATCACCACATAAGTTGGAGGATATAGAATCATCAAGATTTATTCTCGAAGCAAGATGTAAATATCTGCCCCCAATGTCTAGCAATGTATGAAATGTTATGGGTGGATGCTTGGATAGGTGTATGGATGGATGGATATGGATTATCTTGCGATAAGATAATGTGTTCAAACAAAGGAATTCTCATTTGGATAATGTTTCATAGTTCAGATAATGCTACATAGGATAGGATCAATGAAAATGACCCATGTCAAGATGTTTACCATAAGCAAGCGTAAAGTGTACACCAAAAATTTTCAAGATCAAAATAACTTGGATGATTGATGTAGATGAATGAAAATGGATTGGATAAATGGTCCATGGATGAATGGATTTATTATGGCTGAGATGGATGGAATGCTAGATTTATTACATATGGGACGAGATGCTTTCACGTGAAATAGTGCACACATATGCTCAATTCTACATGTGACGCTTGTTTTCCAAGTTTTCATCATGATACCTATCCAAAGTGCCATCATAGTGGTTTTCACTGGAGGACAATTTTTTTTCTTTATTGTTTTCAATCCTTTTTCTGATTTTTTTTGGATTTTCATATTTTTTGATTTTTTTGCTTTTTTCGAAAGATTCTAAGCTCATGTTGAACAACTTGGTGGTGTCAATGTAGATGCTTTTGTCATGATGTGCCATTGATAGCCTACTTGAAGAAGCTGCTTTGCCAAGATACGTGAACTCAAATACAACTTTTGAGATTCCTGACTCGCTTTGTTGATATCGGAGTTAACTTTGTCTCTGTGCGCACCTCACAATTGAGTGCCTTCTAAATCCTTATGATGAAGGGTCATTGCCAACACATGGTCAATGTGAGAATTGGATATTATGTGTGGAGGCATGGATGGAGTTTGTTTAGGGATAAGAGATGGATTGGTTGACAGTTTGGAACCTTTGACTCTCCAAACTTGGGAAGATGAGCAATGATGGGTGGATACGAAAGTGTGCCTAGAATTAGAACCAACTGCTTGATACACTTTGTACGTTGCTTGAAAAGATTGATTTTTCTTTTGTGGACATCTTTGGTGGATACTTTTCCCTTTTTTATTTTGTCCCATAGTTTCTTTGACTGATGGAGTTTGATAGGGATGATATTTCTTTTGTATTTTTTGGTATCCATTTGTATTTGATTTCTCCATTATGCTTTCCAACTACTTTCCTTTGATAACGTTCTTCATATTTTGATTCAATTCTTTCTTTTGACATTGGTCCCAATTCATGGATGGGGTGATGGGTGGATGGAGATTCATGACATGGCTAGTTGTAGTATTGGCATCAGTTTCATCATAAGGATTCTTCGTGCTCCCTATGTTGATATTTTCTTGAGATGAAGTTTCCCCCAGTATGGTGGTAGTAGTACCTTCATGCTTTGATTTTTCTCGTTTTGAGATGTCCTGTTCAGTAAGCACTCTCTAATAAATGACCACTATAGATGATATTATTGGAATTTGTTGTTCTGCTAACTTCAGAATATCCTATTATGTCTGACCTATTTCCTTGAGTGGATAATGTTGGATATCTTTATTGATGATTTCCTCCATCTGAATTTGGAATATATCTGATCCTGATGTTGAAAACTCAACTCGACTATAGGAATCAATAACCTGTTGTTTTGTGTAATAATTCTAGGAGTAAAGGAATCATGTTTTGAATGAAGATCATCTACGTGCCCATCCACAGAAAGCATCTCATGGGTAGATGGAGGAGTATGTGCTATATGGATATGATTATCTTTTATAGAGAGGAGAGTGTCCATTAGACCATTGTAGTAGTTTGGAGATACAAACTCTTGATCTTGAATGATTTCAGAATTGCTTTTGACATGCTTTGGATCGAGTTCTTAATAGGGGTCAGTTTTGAAGGATGGATTTCTTATAAAGGGTTCTTGGATATTTTCATTAGGTATTGGAAGTTTCTCAATATCCTTTTTATCTTTGAGTAGAATTAGATCAAATGTTGAGTTGAGGATTCTTTTGGCATCTGTAACCATGAGGTTAAAGGGTGTTAACATGTCTTGGAAAGGACCATTGCTAGACCTTGGTGAAATATGTTGATCATGCTTTGGGATAAATTCTTGAGATATGTCCTCTAACTCATAAGGTGATGTAGAGACATTTCAACATGATCAGTGGTCGATGGGTTATGGATTATGTTAATAGGATCAAATAATTCCAACACTCCTTGAAATAGATCACTAAAAAGTGGCTCTTAATGTATGTTTATTTGATCATCAGATGGGGTGGAAACATCTTCAAAGTGCTCAGTGATGGATTGATCTTGACCCTTGTTCTTAACAGTTGTGGTGGAGGGATTTCCAATGTCTTCAACCATAGGATCAAGTGATATTGGTATTTCTTTGATTGGATCACTGTTGGTTAGTGGACTTTGATCATGATTGAGAAGTGACTATTGATGTACGTTAATTTTATCATTGGATGAGGTGGAAACATCTTCAAGGTGTTCTGTGGTGGATTGATCTTGATCCTTGTTCTCGACATTTGTGGTGGAGATATTTTCAATGCTATCACCAGTGGTTGAATGTTCATTGTTATCCCCAATAGTTATCATTTTTCATGTTTGTGCTTGTGCTTGTTGGGTAGCTTGAGAGGCTTGGGCATCTTGAGAGGCTTGTTGCACTTGTTGAGCTCGTGTTGCTTATTGTGTGGCTAGATATTGTTGGATGGCCTTTTTCTAGGCCTGGTGAGCTTTTAGCGCAATGTTATATTGTCTTGCTATGTTTGGTTTTGGTGGTAGTGGTGGTGGATTCAAAATTGTGTTGCATGTAGTGATGGGTGGTTGAGATACACTTGGAGTGATCATGAGGGTTTGAGATATGGTGGGATTGATCAAGGTGATAGGAATGGTCGGAATGACCAAGGTGATAGGTCTTTGGGAGACCATATTTTGATTTGTTGGGATTGAGGTTATCATTTTATTAGATACCATATGTTGGTGCGATGTCAATGGTATATTCAAAGGATTTGATGTGATGGTTTGATTGGTGTTAGGTGGATTGATTTGGATGGAGTGATTGGTGTTGGGTAAAGGGGGAAGCCCTAAACCAAGAAATGATGTTGATGGTGGTGGAGATGTCTCTTGGCGCAATGACTCAACTATTTTGGTAAGTGTAGCAATTTTATTTTTCCAAATTTGATCTTGATTTTGATCTTGACTCCCTTGATATAGTTGATTTGGTTTTTTGTTCAAGTAGATTTGGGATGCATACTTGTGGTTTTTGAATGGGATCATGGAAAAATTGATTTTAGACAATGTTCTGATTTGGGATGATGTTCAAATTTGGCATGATAGGTTGAAATTGAACATTTTTGATGTTGGGAATCACATTTCCTTGTTTTAGGTAACTTTGATTTTGCATGGTGTTACCTTGACTTGGATTAATACACGGAGTCGTTAACATCTTATTTGGACTTTGAACAATATTCGTATGTTTTGTAAACATATCCATCCCAAAGTTTACTAAGTTTGGATTCATGTTTTGTAAAGTTGTACTTGGTAATTCATATTTGGCATGTTGGGATTTGATGAGATGACATTGTTTGTTTGAAGGCACATGCATTGATTGTTTAGTTGATAGATTTGTAATGTTGGAATTGGATTTAAATCTACCATCAGAAAAGGTGTTCCAAGATTTAGATTGGGTAGACTCACATTTTTTGTACCATTAAGGTTTGTAGGAGTTAATGATCCCATGTATGGATTGTATAAATGTGAGTTTTGAAAATCAATTGGCATCATAAGGCTTTGATAGTTTGGTTGACTTGGATTACTCATGATGTATGTATCAAGCTTATATTCCATGTTCCTCTTGTGTTTTGACCTTGTTATAAAAGTGACCTCTAGGGTGTTTAGGACCAATGATGAGATGAAGGATGAAAAGGGATGAAGAATATGAGTGTTGAACGTTTAGGGACTTTGGATCAATGCTAGACTTAGGGTTTGATTTTGATTGGTTTGATTGGATAATGAATTTGTAAACTATAAAATGTTGGATGTGATCTTAGGATGAACTTGTTCAAAGGATTGCTAATTCAATTAAATGTATGAGAAAGGATGCATTCCCATACACCTAACTAAACAAGGTGATTTTGATTTTGATGATTTACCCAAGTCTAGAATGATGTTTCCAAAGATCTAAAGTTGCTTGTGGGATGGATTTTGATAGATGTTTGGAATTTAGATGAAGTGTTTGATTTGATCCTAAATGAACCTAAGAAGGACTTGTTTACTAGGCCAAGATAGTGAAAAACATTCCTTTCTCTAAGAGTAATTCAAACCCAAAAGACCAATGTTTGCTCGAAAGACGATAAAAAGATAAACAAGCGCATATGTGGAGTTCAATTTGAGTTAATTTTGGTTAATGACTTTCTTTTACCATAAACACACTCTTGATTAGATTTTGAATCTAGATGTTTAATGTCTCAAGTTTCCCCTTATCCTGCAAAGTGTATTATGCGGAAACCAAGGAAATTTGAGGTAAGATTTACCTATTGTTGACCTTAGTAGGAGTAAATTGAGATGAAATCTGAATTCTTAGAAGCCTCTAAGGATAAAATTCCAAGGGAAAGCAATAACATGTGAATTTTTTCAAGGATATTTGCTTCTCTTAAAGGGTTTGAGATTTGATGCTCATGTTGAATGTTGGTTTTTCAATGTTTTTTATCAAAGCACTATGTTTTCAAACTGACTCACAAGCAATATAACATCCTAGCTCAATTGGTATGTTTTTCTTGGTGGGCTTGCCTCATGCCCTTCTTAGAAGAAGAGATGATTTTACATGCAACCAAGGAAAGAGTATAAAGGTATGTTAAGAATGAAGTCTTAACCTCTATACTTTAACCAAGATTGGACATGGCAAGTAACTTCTTGGAATCTAAGTTCCAATGCACCACTTTGATAAAATCGGTGAATGAGTTAATAGGCCACTACAAACAAGGGTTTTATTTTAGAATTTTGATTTGTGGAGATTGACCCATACGACGAGAGTCCCCTTTTGGATCCATCTCGTCGGAATCAACTGTGTGATATTGGCATTTACTCCAATACCCACATTTATATCTCGGCTGGAAATACTCTTTGGTTTAGAGTGTTACTGGTTGAGTCATTCCATTGGGTGAGTACTTTATCCCCAAGGCAGGCCCTCTAAGATAAACAAAAGTGAATAAACTTATTCATAGTTCGATCAACCCTTGTTTAGAAACAAAGGGAGAACACATGCAATAAATTTATTCACACTCACACAAGATTTTGTTCAATTTTTAAACCCAAACTGAAGTGTGGAGGTGATCACTTTATCTCAACCTAAGATTATAAAAAAGGCCTTTTGATTCTCAAGATCGCTGTGAAGCGCGAGAGAAGCGCATACGTCCTTTTAAATAATATTAGTTTAAGTAATCCATCACAACAAAAAAGTTGCACATGTTCATTTTAAATCCACAAAGCAATGATTTTGATTCATTTTAAAGCACCAAAATGAGATGTGAGAATTTCCTTGTTCAATTTTTTAACCTTTAAACAAAATGTAGTCAATGTTGCCTAAAGTTCGTTTTAACCCTTTCACAATGAAAATTGAAAGCCTAGGTAATGTTCATTTTAAAGCCCAAAACCAAAGATGAGTTAGCCTAAAACAAAAAATTAAGGCATATGACATAATCTCTAAGCATTAAAAAGTTCTTTTGAATTTCAATTTTGATGTTCAATTTATCGCCAAGTTCCTTCGAAGATCTTTTGCAAGCTCCTTGTGCAACGAAATGCTCCTTGCTTCTCCTTCATTTTCCTATTCCATATTGGATTGGTGTCAATTGTGCCAATGACCCTTTCCCAATCCTTGCTAAAACTCAAATGATCCAATGCAATGGTGATGGGAAAAACTAGTTCTCAGTTTAAGAAAGTAACTTTACATGAGAGTGTAGATGGGTTTATGAAGAATAAGCCTTCCATTTATAGATTTTCAAGTTGGAAGAGAACTCAAAATAGAGCAATGTGGGATAATTATTTGACGAATGAGATGAAGCCACTTGTGACATTATGATAGGTTGAGGAATGTGCAAGTTTTGGCCAATGTGCCGAAGAGGGGGAGATTTGAAATTTTAATTTGAGAGTTAAATGTTCAGTTTGACCTTTGCAAGAGACATGTAAGAGCTCATAAATGCCTTGTTGGATGTACATGTCAACTTTTTTTTTAATTCAAATTTGAGAGAATATTCCTCAAAGATGCCATGTTGATGGAAAATGCTAAATTTATAAATGAATTAAAATGCTTTATTGGTGCAAGTGGGAAAAGCTAGAGGATGTGATGGGTGGTTAGATTAGGTTAATCAGGATTAGATTAACTTATATGATGATTAGATGCTTTGAACTATTTGACTTAGATATTTTGATTTATTTAAATCAAAAAGGGATGGAATATGCATTTGGATTTCAATTAAATAAAGTTTGGTTTATTTAATTAAAAGGTTGATGTGAGACTTAAATTAAACAAAGTTGATTTATTTAATTTAAATGAATAACCTTAGGAATGAATTAAATAGACCCGATTTACTTGGTGAATGGATTTAGTGAGCTTGATTTATTTAATGAGCAGATGAATATGAACTAAGTGCATAATGCTAATTTCACGTGTCTACACTCCACACATGGGTGTGTTTGTGTAAAAAAATCCTAGTATTCCACCCTCCATAATAATGGGTTCATTCCGTAGAAGCACAAACTAATTTCAAAAAAGACCGGCCAAAATAAAGGAAAATAAAAGAAAGCATATTCAGATATGTAGAAAAATAGAGCTCAGTACCTAATGGAACAACTTGAGATGAATCCCATTGACTGGGATTCCTAAGGGTTCTTGTTCCATATTTTCTAGCTCAAAAGCATTATGTTCTTTGCACCTAATGATTTTAAAGGGTCCTTCCCATAGACTATCAAATTTACCATGTTGACCTAGCTTACCAACCCTTTTATCATACTTTAGCACTAAGTCTCTGCATTTTAGACCTTGGTTGGAAGCCTTCTTTTCAAACCATCACTTGACCATTTGTTAACAGTTTGTCATGGACATTAGGGAATTCTCCATTTTTTTCTGTACTTCTAACAGTTTGGCAAGCTGAACCTCCATGGTGCCATTTTGTTCTATCTCAAGAGATTTCAACAATTGGACTGCCAGAATCTCCATGGATATAGGTAACAACACCTCTTTCCCTTATACCAACTCATAAGGCGAAGTCTTAAGGACTTTCTTAGGAGTTATGTGGTTTTCCTAGAGCACTACTCGAAGGTTTTTATCCCATTCCCTTTGATGTTCTGAACCAATCCTTTTAAGGAGCTGGACTAGGCTCTTGTTTGTTGAATCTACTAGGTCGTTTCCCTGTGGATAATAATTTGATGATGTCTTGAGGAATATTCCATTTTTTAATGCAAAGTGGCGCACCTTTGTGTGTAGGAAATCTTGGGCATTATCTAAAATGATAGTCTTCAGAGGGTCGAACCTTGTCAACAGTTCCTTGAGGAAATCTACAATCTCTATTTCTATTGCACTTTTAAGCGGAATAGCCTCTTTCCATCTTGTGAAGTAATCTATGGCGGTCATAATCCACTTATGTCCAGCAATGGAAGGTGGGTTAATCATTCTGATGAATTCTAGGCCCAGCTATGCAAATGGTTTGTCCACCACTATGGGTTTGAGGGGCATTGCGGAATTCTTCCTTCTATTAGTAAACAACTCACATTTTTTAGAAGACTTTACGAAAGAGTGGGAGTCATTAAAAAGTGTAGGCCAATAATAGCCAGCACACATGATTTTAATGGTGGTGGTCTTAGCAAAGAGGTGTCCACCCATAGTGCTATTGTGGAATGTGTTGAGAATCCTCTTTGCTTGCTCCGAAGTGATGCATCGCAGGAGAACACCATTGAAATTCCTTTTGAAAAGGACTCCCTCTACTAGTGTATATCCATAATTTTGCAGATGGTAATATCTCCTTTTATCGGATGAGAGACCTGGTAGATACTTTTTGGTTTGCATGAACCTCATTCTATCAGTCAGCCAACAACCTTCTTATTCTAGTTCATTTATCAAGACGAGCTCTAGTTGCTCCTTTGCGGTAGGTACCTCCTCATTCTGTTCCATGTACTCACACATTCCTCTTCCTTTAATAGTATTAGTAGGCTTGACTCCAATGCCATATTCAAGGATGTTGGTGATCCAATTAGCCCTTTTTTCTGTGATCTCCCCTTCCATGATATATTCACACACACTGGAATGTGTGACATACACAAGCACCTTGTTGCAGGAAATTAGATGGAATTTTTTTTAAGTCCCTTCACTATTGAAAAGGCCTGCCCTTCGACAAAATTATAATTTTCCTCATATTCCTTTAGGGTCCAGGAGTAGAATGCTACTAGATGTTCCCCCTTTTCTTCATCATCTCTTTGGGTTAGGACAGTAGCAGTACTGGACTTGCTACTGAATGCATACATTATAAAATCCTTGGATAGATCTAGATTAACTAGCACTGGAGCTATGGAAATAGCTTCCTTGACCTTTTCAAAATCCTCTTGAGCTTCGGTTGTCCACTTGAAATTTTGATCTTTCTTCAGTATCAGGGTGATTGACCTAATTATTCCCGCGAAATAGGAAATAAACTTGCTAACAAATTTACTTTTCCCAGGAAAGATTGAACACCTTTCTTATTCACTAGAAGGGGAAGTTCCTTGATAGCCTTCAATTATTCAAGGTCAATTGAAACCCCTTCCTTAGACACAACATGTCCTAACAACTTGCCTTGTGGTACTCTGAATATGCATTTCTTTAGATTTAGGGAAACTCTGAACTCCTAGCACTTTTGAAAAAATAATTATAAGTGATCAAAATGATCATCCTTAGATTTAGAGAACACAGGAAGGTCATCCAAATAAATTAGAATAAACTTATTGATTAGTTCGTCGAATGCGATGTCCATCGCTCACTGGAATGTTGCCCCTACATTGGATAAACCAAAAGGCATTTTAGCATATGAAAATGTTCCCCACTTTGTGGTGAACATAGTCTTGTGCTGATCCTCTTCTTTAACTCAGATCTGATTGTAGCCGAAGAAACCATCCAGCAGAGAAAAGATTTTAGACTATGCAATTGTTTGTCATATTGACTCCATAGAAGGCAGCAGATAGTTTTCATTTAGAGATGCTCTATTCAGGTCTCGAAAATCCACACACAAATGGATATCTCCATTCTTCTTTCACATTGGGACTAGATTCGATACACAAGTACTATGCTTGATTGGGAAGACAATGCATGCCTCAATGAGCTTAGTTAGCTCCTTCGCCATTAGCGCTTCAATTTTAGGGTTGACTAGCCTATGTTTCTGTCAGACTAGTTTTGCACCTTCTATTAGCTCAATAGTGTGCTAAATGATATCAAGATCATATCCCTCTAGATAATCATAGGACCATGCCACTACTCCATATTTCTTGTAGAAACTAATGAGTCTTTCTTTATCATGATGGAGGACATTTTTCCCGACTCAGAGATTCCTACCATCGAAGACCTGAAGGTCCACATAGTCACTTTTTTTCCACTACAAACTTTCGTTTATCATTTCGGGAATCATCACAATGGAATTTTTTTTTGAGAGTAACCAATCCTTTCAAAAGTTTATTAGATTTGAGCTGCATAATTTGTCCTTCATAAGCTTTGATAATATTTTGTTGAAGATGATCAGAGATCTCCCCTAAGTGCTAAATAAATGAGGTGATGTGTTCATCGCTTTCAAAAACTTGCCAACTCTGATCATTATTGGGGATCGCTGGTTGAATTAGTACTCATACTGAATGTTCATTATCTATAAGGTCAGAGATAGGATCAAACTAAGCACCAATCATGGCAATGTGATCTACATTGCTATTTTGACCTTGGGGAGTAGTCTTGATGTTGAAAGCTTCAAAACCATCAATCAGGGCCCATAATCTATGCCAATAAGATCTCATGCGGATATTCCTTGCCACGAAAAATTCTGTGGACTTAGTTGACTACTAGTTCAGAATCTCCAAACACCATTAATTGCTTTATTCCCATTCATTCCACCAGGCTTAAACCTTGAACCAATCCTTCATATTCAACCTCATTATTTGAACATATGAAATGAAAGTTGAAAGACCTCAACAATTTTTCATTTAGTGGGGATATTAGATATATCCCTGCTCTAGCACCCACTTTGCTTCTTGCTCCATCAATGTATAGTGTCCAAAGCTCATTTGGTTGGCTACCTTCAGAATCTTTGCTGACTTTCACAAGCACTTGGTCTTTGTCATAAATTACATAGGTTCCCAATCCTATAGCATGATAATTGCCGAAAGGATCATTGTCCATGTGTTCAATCAAAAGAGCATCTTCTTTGTCATTATGATCTCCACTCACCCTTTCTTCCTCTAGTAATTCAACACAATACACTTCTTGCTTGGTGATAGAGGTATGTGCGGCTTCAAAATTGATGAAGGCTTCATCGGCTACATGTTTAGAATGTAAAGCCTTTGATTTTAACTTCATTTTTGCGCCATGTTTGGTCCTGAGTATCAAATGTGATCAATCCAAGGACAGGTAGTTTCCCACCTTTGAAGTAAATTCTCAGGATAGATAGAGGACAAACATAGGAGGAACATCTATGATCATAGTGTCTTGTAGCACCGTGATACTAGGGCAAGTGAATAGTGTTAAAGGAAGTGCTTTGATGACACCTATGGTCACAACTTTATTCCCATCAAGCTACATTACCCCTCTTTTCATAGGTTTGTAGCTAAGTCCTAAAGCTTCAGATATCTGTTGAGGCATAACCATGATACTAGCGCCAGAATCAATCATAGCATTGTGCAATAAATTCTTTCCTATAATGAGATTCAAGAAGAGGGGTTGAGGTTTTAACTTATTCCTGTCACTGGCAGGGGATTCCTTTGTATTGTTTGTAAGGACTTTAGTTGGTGGTATTTGATAAACAACCTCTGCACTGGGAAATGACTATGTTGGTGCCGGTTGACCTCTTCTTGAAGTGCCTTCTATAATAGCGTCTTTTGTTCTGGGATAGCTAGAATGTCCCATAGAGACACATTAGCGGATGATTTCTTCAATTTCTCTACCACATTAAAACGTGACAAGCTTGAAGGTTTCTGCTCGTTGGTTCTTGCTGTAATAATTTCCTTCCATGGTTGAGATGGTGACAAGATGGTTGAAGTACCAGGAGTCTAATTGGAAACACCCTTGAGTTACAGGCTAGCTAGATGGGGAGCAACTGACTCACCGGTGAATCTTCTCTTTGAGCACTTGTTATAATAATATTGCACTTGCAGTGTTTTGGATATGAATGCATCATTAGCAAACATTGTTTCTTCTTCCTCCATTCAGGAGAAAAGTGCGTGATCAGGAGCAATATCAGACTCTTGTTCTAAAGGAATTCCTTGTATTTGGGCAGTAAGAACTACACTCTTCATTTGTGGTGAAGCATACATATAACTTCCATGTTCAGTTGTTGCACCTTCGCTGTGTTGCTTCGCCACCTTTTGCTATAAGTTTCCATGCAGATAGTTCTGGGGTGCAAGGGAAGCACCATAGATTGATATCATCAATAAGGTTGTCCTACCCTGTGGTTAATTCCCTACTCGAGCTTGGTAACGTGCTAGTCAGCAGACTAGGCACCGAAACCATTTGGTTTGTAGTCAGGGTTGGTGGATTAGTGTGAGACACGCCCTGATGTTGATTCTGTTGATAAGAAGACCGCTCGCCTTGATATTTTTGATATGTAAGCTTCAGAGGTGTTGGTTGGTTCCCCTTAAGAGTTGCTATATCATTTACCATGGTTTGCAAGATCTCTTTGATGTCACTCATTTCATCTTTGGAAGAACTTGATGTAGAGGCCACATTTTGTGGGCTTGTCGCATATGTGTACATTGACTAGGCAGTTGCAGGTGCGCTAGTTGATGTGACCTCTTCAGTGGAGATTGATATTTTAGGAAATATCAGAACAATAGGTCGAGGAGGCAATTTTCCACAATCTATTAAATTTTGCTCGGCTTTGATAGCGATACCATAAGCATCTAGTAGAGTAGCTCCTCCCAAAAACTTGATCATCATGGAAATGTCAGAATTGATGGAATTTAGATAAAATATGAACGCCAACTCAGGAGTTGGGCGTATAGTAACAGGAATCCTCTACCAATTTGTGTGAAATTGGGCATTAAAGTTCATCAGAGCCTCTTGGGGGCCTCGTTTTATGATAGATAGTTGATAATACAATGAAGAACGATTTTCGTCATTCGAGAACCTCTCATAGAATGGATCTCCAAGCTCATCTGAGGTGTGAATTAAATTAGGTGTTAGTGTTCAGTACCAATCCAGTGCCTTTCCTTTAAAAGATGCAGCGAGAAGCCTTAGGGCTACATTTTGTGTTGTAATCCCATGTACCAGACATACATCTGCTACATCTTGCAAATGTTTTGTTGGTGTTCTTGAGTTGTCTCCGGTAAACTTCGGTATAACTTTCATGGCTGAAACCGAGATAGTGCCCCCAACAGTGGGTACTACTAGGGCTACTACGAGACTTACAGCATGCCATGCCATGTAGTTTCTGTTGGTAGCTGAGAACATGGTGAGAGGAACAAGCGGTGGGAATGGAATGGTTACTATCTAATTTGTGACTTGGACTGTCCCTAGGGGATGTACTAGTACACTAGGGTCGCCTATGGTTTTGAGATCTAGTTATAGGCCGATGGCTCATACACCCTTCTAAAACACAATTTCATTTAAGTTCGGTCCCACTGGGAATGCTAGAAAAAGGAACAAATTGTTGATGCCAAAATTTGAAGAGGTAACAGTGCCTTATGGGAAACTCAGTTTAAGGGGGCCTTTTGTGCTAAACTAAGTAACCTCTAGATTTTTAGAGAAGTTGACTTCTTCTATATTTGGTGTTTGGAAAGGGAAAAGGAATCAGATATAATACAATCAATTCTAACCTAAGGTGATGTGCAAAGACTTAATGATAGGCATGATAAATCATAGATCTGAGGGCCTGAATGGTGTTGTAGTGTTCCAGAACATCAGAGACTTAACATTATAGAATAGACAATTCATTCATTGACATAAAATATCATTCCATACATTCCTACTACCAAGAAGAGTCATTAGACATGATCTAGGTAAGCAAACTTGCATTCAACATATATAGAAGTTCTTAAATGAAGTGTCCAGACAATAAAAAACATACTTTACAGTTTGATCAAATAGCATGGAAAACAGAAAGGCCAAACAATTGGCGCAGTTTGAGACTTTTTGCAATCGAATAAAACAACAATAAAGGCCTCACATCTTTTACTAAAACTATTTTTTTCCTCAAATTCTAGACCCTTTTCCTCATAATAGGGAAAGTATATATAGTAGGAAAACCTCCCACCACTTCAGAGAGCAGTAATAGAAAATATTTCACAATCCTCGGTAATGATGCAAGAATCAAAATATTCCCAAGGCCGTTACAATAGAAATGATCTAGAACAAAGCATCCAGTCATTCTAGGCACAAGTACATCTTCTGCAAATGATGGCAGTGGTCCCGACAATGCTCGATCAGACAAGTGTCACCCCTTGTGTGAATGATTATGACACGCATTGACCAATAGCATTATTTGGTTCATTAGGTTCATCACCCACATATGAGATCCGCTGGTTAGGCACATGGCAACCTTTCGCTTCCCATATTAACCTATCTCCCCTTGCCACTGAGGACTTGCATTAATGCCACACGTGTCAAATGAGCGGAGCCTTCATTAACAATGGAGGAAACGATCACCATCCGGGCGCAAAAGAGACGCATGGTATCATCTCGCTGTCTGCGGTTGCTAATTCATCTCTATGTTGAAAGATGTGCTAATGGCAGACACATAGCACGTATACACTACAAATAGCAATTGTGGGGTCCACAAGAACCTTTTAGGAATGAGGACTTCATGGCAGCCTTTCAAAGCCCGATGAGACAACAAGAAAACATGACCAAAAGAAACCTGCAGTGCAACACGTGGAAGCATAATGAAGCTTGCTAGGATGTGAAAGGAACACCAAGACTCGGAGTTGTGAAGAGTAGACACATGGAGCGGCAGAGAAAAACCTTGATAAAAGGCCGAGTTGAATCTATGAAGCGCGGGTCGATGCATAGAGGAAAAATACACCCGAAGGGAGCTAGTTAAATATTTATTAACATTTTTCATTATCTAATTTCTTAAAATAAACACAATAATCAGAATGACATGTTTTATAACCTTGTTCAGCCATAAAACTATCAAATTTCAAATACCATTTTTGAGTTGCTTGCTTTAGTTAATACAAACTCTACTTTAACCTACACACAAATTCCTCTTTATCCTTGACCTCATATCCCTCTGGTTGTTGTACGTATGTCTCCTCTTCCAAATCCCCATGGAGACATGTTTTTTTCACATCTAGTTGTTGAAGATGCGAGTCTTCTATAGCCACAAAACTTAGAATAGTTCTAATAGAAGTCATCTTTACAATTAGAGAAAATATTTCATCAAAATCTATACCTTTTTTCTATGCAAAACCTTTTACCATGAGTCAGCCTTATATCTTTTATTTCCTCCATCTTCTTCTTTCAACCTATAAATCCATTTATTTGGCAATGCTCTTTTACTTGTGATAATTAGACTAAATCACAAGTCTGATTTTGTAGCAAGGAATCCATTTCCTCTTTTATTCCTAGCTCCCACTAATTTTTGGTATCTACCTACATTGCTTCTTCATAACCTTCAGGTTCAGTAGAACCAGTTAATAATGGGTATGTGTAGGACTATCATGGAAAAAACAATCCCTTAAGTGGCAAAAAATTCAATAAAATCAGAGTTAGGCAACATGACATAAAAAATTGAATAAGTTATCTATATTATTTCAAAAATATGTAAGAATATAATTTGTAGCAAATTGAATGTAGCTTCTAAACTACTAGGTTTGTTTAAAAAAAAAAAATCTATTTGGTGAACATTTGAAATTTCAATGCAGTAGTACTTAAATTTCAGGGAAAAAATAAGAGGTAGGTGTCTGTTTGACCACCCTAACCACAATAAAATGATAATATTTTTTTATAAGATTTTAGATATAAGTAGAGGACTCATGTCCTGATGTGATGCATATTTTTTTGTAATTTTTTTCCAAGTAAATAATTAATTATTAATTTTTCATTACAACTTTTAAAAAATATAAGAAACTTGTATATTTGACCACCTTAATTGGTCAAAATTCCATGAAATTCAATTTTTCTTTTTTTCATCCTATAGTATGTGGAGCATAGAATGTGACACATGTTTTGGATTCAAAAAATGTGACACCGTTTGAAAGCTATAGATGTTTTTCAATCAGCCTATCAATCAGGACTTTAGTCATAATTTGAATAGAAAATGAATAATAATTACTTATTAAATTCAAAGTAAAGAATAATTTATATTGTTGGAAAGCTAAGAATCTCCTTTAGAAACCCTTTTTGTTTCATCAATTTTGGGTAAAAAAAAATTCATTAGCCACATACCCATCATATTGAAACTTTTTGGCCCATCATGATCCTACACATACCCTAATATAAATTATAATAATTGAGAAAATGTTTCTATAAATCTAATTATTCTTGTAAAATGTCTTACACTTATAGGAGTCTGTGAGATAACTTGTTGTTTTTCAGCATCAAGTACCACTGACATTTTATTTTCTAAAATCTCATCCAACATCACATATTTCATTTTGGCATGTTCATTCTTCTTTTCCTACAACCAATCCCTATACATGACCTTCTCATTGAATATAACATCTCTACTCCTAAGGATTTTATGATTTTCATAATCTAATAACCAGGTTCATCTACTCCATATCCAATAAAGTTACATTTTTAGACTTAGCCTCAAGCATGGTTCTATTTTCAGAACCAAAGGTTTTCATAAATGAATAGCTTACCATTTTACCCGTCCATGTCTCCTATGGAATGCCACCATCCAAAGGATTTGAAGGTCCCTATTTATTAAATAAACAATGGTATATACAACATCTTCCCAAAAGTGTAAGAGTAGTCTAGCATGCAATATCATGCTCCTTGCACGCTCCATAATGGTCCTATTCATCCTCTCAAACACACCACTTTCTTTTGGGGTTCTAGGAACCTTATTTTTCCTATGGATTCCATTGTATGAATATAAATTTTCAAATTCTCTCCTACAATACTCACCTCCATTATCAGATCTATGACACTTCAACTTTTTTCCTATCTCATTCTCAACCAAAGCTTTCCATTTTTTAAAAGTTTCAAATATATGTATATTTTTTTTAAAGAAATAAACCCATGTTTTCCTAGTTGCATCATAAATAAAATTAACCTAATAGCAAGAGCCGCCAAGAGAAGATATAGGGGTTGGTACCTATACATTTGAATGCACGAGCTCTAATTTCTCACTCTTCTTCTCTTTCCCAACTTTGAGAAATCAGACTCTTTTATGTTTTTCATAAACACAATTTTCACAAAAATCCAAGTCAATCTGCTTCATACCTAGTAGCAATGTTATGGAGTGAAGAATCTTCATACCTTTCTCACTCATGTTCCCAAGTCTTTGGTACCACAATTCTTTTTTTGTCCTTGTAGCAAGTGCCTACCTTTTCACCTTTAGCTACTAATGACCTTTTTTGAAAAGGTAACTATGCAACCTTCACTACTTAGTTATCTTGTATAAATTAAATTTGTTCTCAAATTTTGAACATTCCTTACGTCCTGTAGCAACCATTCATTTCCATTCTGCAACTTTATTTTTATCTTTCCTTTTCCAATAATTTGATAGGGTTCATCATCACCCAAATATACCTATTCAAAACCACCTTGAACATAATCTACAAAATATTTCCTATGGGGTGTGGCATGAAATGAAGCCCTTGAATCTATTAGCCAAGATTCATTAGCATTACCTACACATGGAATTAAAGCATCTTGCAATTTATTACTTGCATCATTAGCTTCCTTAAAGTCATCATGTTGTATTTCTCCTTGTTTTCCCTCTCAAGACCAACAATCCTTCTTCAAGTGTCCTAGCTTTCCATGGTACTAGCAATCCATTCTTCCTCTAGATTTAGATATGCCTTTCTTTGACTATCCTTGTGGCTTTTTATCATTTGTTGGGATTTCTCCTCTCTCTTTTATTCTTCCCCTATTCTCTACAATCAAATTGTTACCTAATGTTGAACTCTCACCTATGTTTCTTTGCTAAGGATAACACCAACAACATCATCAAATTTCAATGTATTTGAACCAAAGACAGAGTTACTTATAGCCATTACCAAGCTATGCCAACTTTCTAGCAAAGAACATAAAACTAGGAGATCCCACACCTCTTCATCAAAATTCCATTTTATAGAAGTTAATTAATTGGTAGTTGTATTAAAATCATTTAAATGATCTATCGCAGATCCACCTTCTATCATTTTCAGATTAAATAGATTCTTCATGAGAAATACCTTATTTGAGGCTGAGGGATTTTCATACAATTTAGCCAAAGCTATCATTAGAACCTTTTCTTGTCTTTGCTTCTGTTATATTGAATGCTATAGATGGTGTCGGGAACAACTGAATGATTATGAGTGCCTTTCTATATAGAATATCCCATTCCTCATGGGATGTCACAACATCTTCCTTTGCTTTTGCTTACAATGGATTCCATAGATAATTTTGATATAAAGGTATGTGATGGGCCAAAAAGTGGCAGTATTATGGGTATGTGTAGGGTATGTGGCTAATGACTTTTTTTTACCCACAATTGATGAAATGAAAAGGGTTTTTAAAGGGTATTATCAGCTTTACACCAATATAAATTATGCTTTACTTTGAATGTAATAAATAATTACTATTCATTTTCTATTTGAATTACGACTAGACTCCTGATTGATAGGCTGATTGAAAAACATCTATTGCTTTCAAATGGTATCACATTTTTTGAATCCAAAACATGTGTCACATTCTATGCTTTGCATACTATAGGATTAAGAAAAAAAAATCATGAATTTTTTACCTAAGGTGGTCAAACATATGAGTTTTTATATTTTTAAAAATTTGTAATTAAAAAATCATAATTAATTATTTACTTGGAAAAAAAATACAAAAAATATATATCACATAAAGACATGAGTCCTTTACTTATATCTAAAATATTATAAAAATAATTATCATTTTATTCTAGTTAGGGTGGTCAGACATAAACCTACTTATTTTTCCCTAAAATTTAAGTATTGAATTGAAATTTCAAATTTTCACCAAATAGATTTTTTTTTAAATAAACCTAATAGTTTAGAAACTACATTCAATTTTCTATAGATTCTGTTCTTACATATTTTTTAAATAATATAGATAACTTATTCAAATTTTTACATCAAGTTGCCTAACACAGATTTTTCTAAATTTTTTGCCACTTAAGGGCTTGTTTTTTCCATGATGATCCTACACATACCCATAAATAATCTTCCATTTGCATCTTCCATAATTGATAATTCTGGTCATTGAACTTCTCAACCTTGAATTTTCCTTCTTCCATTTCTCCCACTCAAATATAGAGGTTTCCTACCAATCGGCTGAAACACACGCGGCTCTGATACCAGTTGTTAAGATTTAAGCAGATAAGAGCAATAAATATTAACAATTATATGCAAGTTAAATAACCTAGAAATATTTATGAAGGATAACACAAAAGAGATCAACATAGAATCTAACATGGTTCACCTAATATGGGCACATCTATAGAAACTCAACCATCCAATGGTTTTATTATCCACTGCAAAATAGATTACAATCTCGTGAACTCCATGTCACAATATACATCCTAGCTACTTATAAAAATATTTATGGAAGCTTCTAGAATTAGGGTTTTTCAAAGTCATTTTATTCATTTGACGTGTTAACAAGAAAACCTTGACATGTTAGTTGTTAAACCTTGACGTGTTAGCTAGAAAACCTTGATGAGTTAATGAGAAAAATAATTTTTGGAGGTTGCGCATCTAAACCCCTCCTATCGAGGGCTACCACCCTCGAACCCCTATTGGCAGGGGTTGCCTTCCCCTAACCTCGACGAGGATATGTAAACAATGCACATTATTTTCATGATTAGTCACCACATACCAACAATCTCCCACTTGGAGACTAATCAGGCTACACACCAAACAAGTTTCGTGTCCCCACGCCTTTTCCTAAATAGAAAAAATTCATATTTCAAAAAATGCGATCCCATTTCATAAAAATAAATAAAATTAATGCTTGTACAAAATGAGATCACATTTTAAAAAGTTGCAAGAAAAGGAAAGCTTTCAAAGTGGGATCCCATTTTGAAAAGTTGCTAAAAATGGAAAATTGTCAACAATGGAAAGTTTTAAAAAGAGGATCCCATTTTGAAAAGTTGCCAAAAATGGAAAGTTTTCAAAATAAGATCCCATTTTGAAAAGTTTCAAATAATAGAAATTTTTCAAAAGGGGATCCCATTTTGCAAATCAAGATCCTGATTTTAAAAAAATGGGATCTTGATTGGTAAAAGATGGGATCCCGATTCATTTTTCCCAATTTCAATATTTTTCTAAGGTGTAAGCATCCACCTTAAGTTGACTCAACTTTGTGCTTTCATCCAAAAATATACCAATTTTTTTTTGAGTAATAATAAATAAAATTAATGAAATATGATTCCTCACCCCAAAAAAAACTTCATAAGACCATAAATGTCAATATAAGCTAGTTGAAATGAATAATGAACATTTCATGCACTACCTTTTTATAATTTCTCTCTTATATTTTTATCTTTAACACATTATTGAAAAAAATATTGTTAAATTCAACCTTTGTTACACCATAACTAATTATTTTTATGTTAGTAGATTCAAACTACGAAAGTTAAAGTGTCCATAACTAAGACTCTACAACCAACTTATTTCCTCAAATGCCATATAATTGGTTAGAATGTTCCTGTGTTATTCATAATTTTATTGAAACATTCTACTCACTAACATAGCTACAATTGTAAGAATAATATTTATTTAGTCCTTATCATAAATTATACATTATATATTTTTAAACACCTCCTTGTAATTAATATCATTAAGAAAATTTTATACATTAACAAATGGACATCTAGTTAAAATTTAGATTTATTAAAATAAAATGAATGGATCCCAACTAAAGTGTAATAGAGGAAGTAAGAAAATTAGAGGAAAAAGGTGCAGTAGAGAAGAACTAGAGAAAAAAATTAGAAAAATCATGGAAGTTGGCATATCCATGGTATCATAGAAAAAAATCCTCTTGGAATGGTTTTGGGTTGTACCAGTAGATGGGAGATCTAAGAGTGAAGTTTAGGGAGTTGAACTAAGATATACCAAGGATAGTATGAATACCTAAAATTAATAATAAACATTAGGTGAAAATAAAATATCTCTAAATTTGAAACCAAAACATAAATATATATCTTTATTTATTGAAAATAATTCTCTAAACTATAATATTACAAGGTTAAAATATTTATCCTTCTATACAAAATGGGCAAGTTATTGGATTTCAAACTCTAAGATTCTACAATGGTGTGACAAATAGTAGGGGGATAAATCTCTTTAAAATCGTTTCCTAGGAGGATTTCTATGGTAGATTTTTGAAATCCAAAGAAAAAGGAAGATATTGTTGGAGTGTAGTTAGCACTGAGAGGGGGGGGTGAATCAGTGTTAACAAAATAATCAATTCTTTTTAAAATAATTTGATCATGAATGTACTTATGCTGAAAATATAAAAGAATAAACAACAAAGCAAATACTTTTAAAAAATTGACACAAAATTTTTCTTGAGTGGAAACCCTCCTAGGGAATAAAACCACTCGAATGTGGCCTCACTGGGCTTATCTAAAAAAATATTCTTTGTACAAAGCCTCACTAGAAAAATTTTCTCACTGACAATGGTGCTATCTTACTGATAGTCTTATAGTGCTATCTCACTGATAGTCTTTTTTAAATGTAGTATAAACACAGAGTTGATCTATGTTTCATTAATCATACATTTTGTTCTGCAATGACCTCAGAATCAGAGTTACAAAATTCCAAGCCTCAAAATAATATATTTCCCTTCTGAAAGATAATTTGTTCCTTTCAAAACCTTTCATTCATAATATTGAATGATCAATTCAATATATATATATATGTTCTCTATTTTGAAAAAAAAAATTGTTTGAAAACTGTATGAACAACTCCCACATAAACCGAACTTCCCTTGCTAGTTATAAACTTGTCAAGAAAAAAAATTATGAGAGAATTGTATATAACTGTTGTTTTTAACTGTAAACATATATCTTCTTACAAAAAACTGAATCATAACCCGTCAGCTCAAAACACAAAGTTTCTTGCTAAGAAAACCTTGAAGATAATCAACAAATAACTATCACATATCTTACAAAAAACCAACACCATTAATCAAAGATGAATAACAATAAAAACACAATAACCCACGATACATTTGAATAAACCTACAAACATCAACAACAAGCCTGACAAGGGTTTATTTACAATGAAACACAAGTATTTACAACTCAGGGTAAACACTAAACAAGCAAACACAACTACTAAAAACTGGTAGGAGACCTGTTATGGACTTAAAAGAAAAATTACCAATTTAAGCATGACATAGAGATTTTGATTTTCTAGAACAAACATAAATTAGATGTTTTAAAAATTGATCATTTTCAGCTTATACAAAAACTCAAGTAAACACAACAAACCCCAATCATAACTAAATGTTGTCAAGATCACCAAAAACACACACTTAATCCATACTATTCCACATCGACACAAATAAAAACAAAAGAAAGAGAAAGAGTACACCTGGAGTCTGAAGAATACTCTCGAAGGATTCTTCACCATCATAATTTTCTCTGCAACTTCTTGTCCAAGCAGCTGACAACCTTCTCTTTTCGCCATCACCATGATGAGGGTAACAAACCAAAACTAACAAATGAATCAACCATCGAGTTTATCAAAGCCCCATCAAAGCTTTCAAATACAACATAATGATATTTCATGTCCGAGTAATATGATGGGAATAAATCCCACAAAATAATTACCACCAAGGATACAAATGATTCTTGTAGGTTTGACTTAAAAAAAAAACATTATCATTACTTCCTTTTATCATTTGCCACTTTTTAGATGAATAATGATGCCTTGAATAAAAATTTCAATATGCCCCATTATAGAATAATATTTTTAGAACCATATTTCTTTATGATATATATAGCAATGCCTCATTTAAGAATAAAACCTATATCACTGCACTTTAGTAAAGATGCCAATAGATATGCAAATGAACATTACAAAACCAAATGCAGGATGAGGATCAACATAGATATATAAACAAATGCACAACTGAGGAAAAACACCATGTGCACAACCCGTATCATCAACCTTAGTGTATTGACATTAATGCCAAACAACACTGAGGGACAACATATATATTAAAGGGAGGGCCATATTGAATTGATGAATCATGCTTCTATATGAAAGATTGAGAACATGATTTAAATATATTGAAACATGAACTTAATGAAGTCCAAATGTGGCTAAAGCTTTATAACTTGGTAGTCAAATATTGGGAAGTAGAAACCATAACAAATATTTGAAATAATATTGGAACACTTGTAATGGAAATTTAAAAGACCAAAGAGGGTGATTTTTGTATCTAAGCTTGAATTTATGTAAAGGTAAACCTAAAAGAACCATTGGTAGAGGAAATTAAAATTTGGTCTAAAGCAAGTATTTAAATGAAGAAAGCGGAAAAAAAATCATCCTATTAAGATGTAAAACATGTATGTTCCTTGGATATTTGATGGAGTAATGAATGACAAGGAAAAGTACAAGAAAAGAGATCAAAGTTTATTGGATATGCACAAAGAAGACTCAAGTGAAGGAAAGGATGGTTCTTGGAATTTCCTATCTAGAATTGAAGGAAATTAAGAGGGAACTTGAACACAATAATATTGATAGAGAGAAGGCTACACGAATAACAAATTTTTATATTCCACCTATATTATTCTTCCTCCATAGGATTATGAAATAGAAAAGTCTCCTTATGAAATAGATCTTGAAGTTTATGGAATAAAAAAATACATATTAGAGGAGTTCTTAGGTCTAGATTATGGAGGAGATGAGAAAGATATTATAGAAGAATGAATCATCCATGGAAATTTTTATTTGACCTCCCATTGTGATTAATCTAGATGATGACATTGATATTGTAAAGATTGATGAAGAAGTGCATAATGTGTTGAATACATTTTTTTCCTCTTCTATGAGCTTAAATGAAAAATCTACTAATAAGAGTATTGAAATTCATGCTTCCCCTAGCTTGGCAATTGTTGTTGTCCCTTTGGCTAGTTTTTCACCTCTCATTTATACCGACCGAGATTGGGATGAATACGACCTGTTCTAGGTTGATTCACATAAATTCCTTACTAGTCTTTTGATTTATTTGATTTTTCATATTCCTTTATGTGATTGCATGTGCGTAATGTGGTCCCCCATACTATTTTGTTTGGGTGTGTGCAGGATAATCATGTAAAGAAAATGCCCTTAAGTGGCAATTTAAAAAAAAAAATTAGAGTTAGGAAACTTGACATAAAAATTTGAATAAGTTATTTATATTATTTCAAAAATATGTATGAATAGAATATATAGAAAATTTAATGTTGTTTCTAAACTACTAGGTTTATTTTTTTAAAAATCTATTTGGTGAAAATTTGAAATTTCAATGTAGTAGTACTTAAATTTAAGGGAAAAAATAAGAATTAGGTGTATGTATGACCACCCTAACCACAATAAAATGATAATATTTTTTTATAATATTTTAGATGCAAATAGAGGACTCATTTCCCAATGTGATGCATATTTTTTTGTAATTTTTTTCCTAGTAAATAAATTTTAATTATGATTTTTTTATTACAACATTTAAAAAATATAAAAACTTGTATGTCTAACCACCTTAACTTGGTCAAAACTTCATGAAATTGAATTTTTTTCAATCCTATAGTATGCAAAGGATAGAATGTGATGAATGTTTCATATTCAAAAAAAGTGATACCATTTGAAAGCTATAAATATTTTTCAATCAGCCTATCAATTAGGACTTTAGTCATAATTCAAATAGAAAATGAATAATAATTATTTATTAATTTCAAAGTAAAGCATAATTTATATTGGTAGAAATCTGAGAATTTCCTTTAAAAACCATTTTCGTTCCATCAATTTTGGGTAAAAAAATGTTGTCAGCCACATAGCCATCATATCACCACTTTTTGGCCAATCATGATCTTGCACATACCTATTTGATGTAGCTCTTTTTTTTTCTGCATTCCTCTATATGTAGCTGCATTCTTTTATATGTTATAAACCATTATATTTTCATTGGTCTTTTGTTTTCTTTTTGGGGATGATGCAACGTGTTGAGACATTTAGGTCTCCTCCATGTTGACTTGAAGGATTTTTTTTTGTTTTCACTCTCTATGTGTCATTCTTCTAGTTCTATGGATATTTGGGGATTGATGACAATTCTACCCTCTATGACAACATTATAACAAAGATATACTAACCCCAGATCCATAGAGATCCCTTCTGTATTTTTGTGGGAAACCCCTCCTTCCTTTTTCATGATGTATCTCTATTTCAGGAATGCATGACTTGGAATAGGGATTTTCGAGTAAGTTGTCATTTCTTGTGATTGAACATTGGCTACTTTAAAGAAGATTCTTACAACAATGGTATTAGTAACCACTTTAAAGTGGGGGCATACATCGCTAGCATCCTTCAATATTTTGCATATTTCATTGTGTGATATTATTTTTCTTGTGATATGTGCTTTTACCGGTGGTTTCATTGGGTTTCATGTCCTCCAAGAGTGTGATATTTTTAAGAGTATAATTTTCCATAGTGGCATGATACGAAATGAGGCATCCCAAAAGTGGAAATTTGATATTCTTTGTGTCCTCTCTTAGAGAGATTAAGAATGGTGTTCCCTAAGAAGAAGACCTTACATGAATGAACCAAGATCCCCTTGAAAAAAAACCTACAAACATAACATTCATAAGTTCTTAGCATTGTGGTGCCTTATTGAAGTTGTCAGGAGGATAACTTTCATATGGTATGGGAGACTTATATAATTCTCTAATTTTCCACCCTTTTGGGGTACTCACCTAGTGGACAGCTTGAGGTTCAACTACCCTAGATTGAGCACATGTGTCATTTGCATAGTGGACATCGAGTTCTACTTGTAAATATTTTTGGACAAACAACTTAGACCTAGTCCACACTGTGTTGGATAGATTTTCAAAGCCTGATCCTTTCCCCTTTTCTCATACAAACAACCACATTCCACACCGCATTGGGACAATTGAAGCTTGATCCTTTATTTTCTTGGTCTTTGATAGTGTATGATTGTGTATCTTTGTCATTGATGCATACATAAGTGTATTGAATGTCTACTTTAGTGTGAGTTTGACATGGGGGAAAGCTCTCATTAAAGTGGGGGAAAAATGTAGTAACAGAAAAAGTATCCCATTTCCCTTAGTTCGGGAATGAATAATTAATGATAAAATGGACTTAATTGTGTGTTATTAGGGTGTTGTAAAGTGTTTCTTTACACTTTCACACTAATCTAAGGCTTTATTAATTAATTAAGGTTAATTGAGCTTAATTGGCCCATTAAATTAAAATCCAAGACTAATTTGTTGCATTTTCCAAGCGATAATACCCGACACTCATTAATAATATTTAACAACACTTAATTTTACAAGAAATGTGTCCTAGGCTAGTGACCTAGGACCCATTCACCACTTGGTGAATGGGTCCCCACTAGGTCCTAGGACCCCCCTTTGGCATGTTATTTCACATTCCCCAAAAATTATCCTAGTTGAGTATGCTAGGACTCATTCTCCCTATGCCGAATGGGTCATCCTTAACTTAGGAAATCCCGTTTGGGATGTGTTTTGGGTGAGATTTTAATGATTTCAAATCCAAGATCTGATGTTAGCTTGTGCTATTTGAATTTCAAGATTTAATCTTAAGTTATGTATAAACATAAGGCTATTTCACATAGTTTCATAACTAGATTTTCATAAGCAATCAAGAGTACTTTCACAAGAGCATTATAGATCATTCCCAAGAATTAAAAAAGGTATTAAAGGGAATATTTATAGAGTTTATTGCAGCAATCAAAGATCATATCATCATGTCAAAGGCATAGTACATCATATATGTTGTTGAGCTAATATGTTGATGTAGCATTGGAGATCCTATCCAAGCATTGATTCGTATCAAAGTCTACGATCAAGATCTACATTCATTGAGGCAACTTCATGCAAGATTTATTATTTTTACTCCAAGGTTCAATTGAGGATTGGTGAGGTGTAGCATTACATTGTTCATTCATCTTTAATTTTATGCATTATTCAATTCAAGGTTTAATTACCAAAATGGGGTTTGACCAAGGAAAGCCCCTATCCTCTAACAATCAACACTTTATTATCCTTTGGTGTGTGATTTTAATTTTTAAGTTGAAGATCAAGTGGAGAAAAAAAAATTTCAGAGTTACAAAGTTTTTAAAGTTGTCGTCTTTCTTGCAAGATCACAGAAACTAAGCTACAAAATTTATTTTTGACTTTTGGGAGTTGAACACCTAGAATATAGGAGTTCAAAAATTGAAGAATAAAACCAATAAATAAGTTTTCTAGAGCCCTAGTAGGGGCCCATTTTCCACTGGCTGAATGAGTCCTTAGTGAGGCCTGAAAAAACACTTTTTCAACAAGGTACACATAATTTAACATCTTAAAAATTACCTTTTTACTATTATAATAGTTATGCTTGTTTTTTTATTGTTAATTATACATTATATCCCTAATAATTGAGTGAAACATAAAGCCAAAAAGTAGGTGTGTCCATTTGGTTAATCCCATTTGTGATACACCCTCTTTTTCTATGTTTCATCTAGAACTTGAGATATTTATAACTTGTATAATTGTGCAAGATTATAGTTACTAGACTCTTCTTATTTATTCTAATGATGCTCCCCATGTTGTTTTGATTTACTTAAAATAGTTTAATCCTTACTTGAATGAACCTTTTAACTTAACCACATAAAGACAACAAATGTGTTTTGATAAACCAGATATAACCTTGATATATTGATTTAAATAACAAGGAAAGATCAAACTGGAGACAAAAAGATAGCATTCATCAATTAAATTCAACAAACAATTGACACTAGAGTTTAACCACCAATTATATCTTCTTTTCCATTAATTTTCTTCAAACATATTGCAATTTACGTACATCATAAGTCTTCTCCTTTCAAAATATATTCTACCACTTCTATTTCTCTATCTATCTATATCCTAAAATGCAGTCTTATTTTCCCTTTTATAAGTGTATAAGGGAAGTGACAACCTTCAAACCATTACTTTTCCAAACACATTTTTAATTTCCCCCCATTTAACATAAATGAAAAAGTACTAATTAGAATTTCTTGCACATCTTTACATAAAAGCAATATAAAATAAAAAGTTGTAAGATGTTGAATTCCAAGGTGCTTGAAGGACACCTGTAAAGTATGTTAGTCATTGTAAGGTACCTATGATCATCAATTTGGAAAGGTCCTCTCTCCATGGTAGGGTATCCAAGGCTGGGTACTTTACTATAAGGCCTACTCCTCTAGGGGAGCTAGATATGTCTACTCTCATCTAAACACTGTATAATCGTTAGACCACTTGTACTCCTGAATCTCTGACATGTTAGCAAGGTGACTTATTCATCTGATATCTAACATTCCTCTAGCCTCTTTAATGAATTTTGAATCTCTCAAATCTAGTGCAATCATCCCATTCATAATCAAATTGAAACCATGAATGTTTATATCCTGATCATGTTCTAATTAAGCAATACAATTTGAAACAATTTGGTTGAATTCATTTTTCCAATCATTAAAATCCTAAAAATTAGTTGATCATCTCCTCCAAGTATTTTTGCTAAAATCCATTGCTTGATTGTATGAAATGATACCATTCTTGTAGTGATTTTATGGCTTTCCCCTAATCCATACTAAAATTCATCTAGTGCCATCTTCAACATTCTTTCTATAGGCTTCAAGGTTTTAAGGGAATCCATACTTCTTTGTAAAACCTTACACAATTTTTTCAATGTATGGTGAATGGGCTGTGATTTGGGTATGTGCAGGATAATCATGAAAAAAGCAAGCCCTTAAGTGGCGAAAAATTTAGAAAATTCAGATTTAGGCAACTTGACATAAAAATTTGAATAAGTTATCTATATTATTTCAAAAATATGTAAGAATAGAATCTATAGAAAATTGAATGTAGTTACTAAACTACTAGGTTTGTTTAAAAAAAATCTATTTGGTTAAAATTTAAAATTTCAATGCAGTAGTACTTAAATTTCAAGGAAAAAATAATAAGTAGGCATTTGTCTGACCACCCTAACCACAATAAAATGATAATATTTTTTTATAATATTTTAGATATAAGTAGAGGACTCATGTCCCGATGTGATGCATATTTTTTTGTAATTTTTTCTAAATAAATAATTAATTATGAATTTCTTATTACAACTTTTTTAAAAATATAAAAACTTATATGTCTAACCACCTTAACTTGGTCAAAACTTCATGAAATTTAATTTTTCTTTTTTTAATTCTATAGTATGTGAAGCATAGAATGTGACGTTGTTTCAAGTTCAAAAAATGTGATATCATTTGAAAGCTATAGATGTTTTTCAACTAGCCTATCAATCAAAACTTTACTCATAATTCAAATAGAAAAAGGAATAATAATAATTTATTTAATTCAAAGTAAAGTGTAATTTATATTGGTGGAAAGATGAGAATCTCCTTTAAATACCCTTTTCATTTCATCAATTTTGGGTAAAAGAAAGGTCGTCAGCCACATACCCTACAAATACCCATCATATCGCCACTTTTTGGCCCACCATGATCCTACACATACCCATTTCTTAAACAAAGGATCCAAAATAGGAACATTCACCTTTATCTATTCTAATGCTTGAGACAGAGAGGTATAACATTCATACACAATTTCTATCTTGTCTACCACTATCTCAACTCTGTGCTCCAAAACCTTCTCTAATGTGTCAAAAATTTGTTTCCTCATCCCCTTTTTAGTTTCCTCATTAAGTTTCTTCAAAATTTCAATTTCTTTCTTAAATGCATTCATTTTTTCTATGGAGATTACATCTATACTAGTTTTCTGACCTATGGGAGGTTGATAAACTACCATTTCCATGGTCTAGGAAGAGCCTTCTCCCTTTAATTATTTTTTCAGCTTCACATTTTCTATGAATAATCTATTTACTTCATCATTCATATCTTTTTGTGCCTTTTCATACTCTATAAGCTTATTTTCTAAACCTCTGACAACTGGTTGGGTAAACATAGTAGAATGCATGTTCATAGTAGTTGCCTCTGGGTATGTGTAGGATTATGATGGGCCAAATTTGTAGTGATATGATGGGTATGTGGCTAACAACTATTTTTTTACCCAAAATTGATAAAATGAAAAGGGTTTTTAAAGGATATTATCAGCTTTCCACCAATATAAATTATGCTCTACTTTGAATCTAATAAATAATTTTATTCATTTTCTATTTGAATTATGACTAAAGTCCTGATTGATAGGTTGATTGAAAAACATCTATAGCTTTCAAATGGTATCATATTTTTTGAATCCAAAACATGTGTCACATTCTATGCTTCACATACTAGAGGATTAAAAGAAAAAAAAAATGAATTTCATGAAGTTTTGACCAAGTTAAGGTGGTCAAACATATGATTTTTTAATATTTTTAAAAAGTTGTAATAACAAATTCATAATTAATTATTTACTTGGAAAAAAATTATAAAAAATATGCATCACATCGGGACATGAGTCCTCTTCTTATATATAAAATATTATAAATAAATATTATCATTTTATTGTGGTTAGGGTTGTCAGAAAAACACCTACTTCTTATTTTTTCCCTAAAATTTAAGTACTAATGCATTGAAATTTCAAATTTTCACCAAATAGATTTTTTTCTTTTAAAATAAACCTAGTAGTTTAGAAACTACATTCAATTTTCTACAAATTCTATTCTTACATATTTTTGAAATAATATAGATAACTTATTCAAATTTTTATGTCAAGTTTCCTAGCTTTGATTTTTCTCAAATTTTCACCACTTAAGGGCCTGTTTTTTCCATGATGATCCTGCACATACCCCTCTAATGTAGGTGTTTCCTTAAGTTTCTTGACCGTTGCACTCCCTTTCATTTTTTACACAACATCCAAGAGCTTTGGCTTTACCGTAATTTTTTTCTTTTCCTAGAAGGCTAGTGTTTCAATTTTTGGGTTATACCTTGTTCCACTTATACCTACCTCTAAATAAAACTTAGCCATCATCATGGGGTCTTCTTGAATTCTCACTTGATCAAGTAAGAACACATTTTTTAACATCTTAGGAATGATCAAGATATTTATTTTCATAACCATTTTTCTAGCTTCTTGTGGGATAATATTAATTTCATCAATTGTAAGTTCACTAAAAGTTTGAGCAACAATTTCATCATCTAAGATTCATCTGTACCTATTTTATTGTAGTGTAGGAAAATGTATACCCTTGCATTTTCACACTTTTTCGGGCCCACCTTGCTTTATTTATGCTTCTTTATGGCTTAATTGGCCCTATTTTGTATCCACAAGCCTAATAAACTATATAGTTTTATCACAAATCCTGACAAACCTCAAAAGATAAATGATAATTTAATGTTTCTCTCTATGTTGCACTGATTTTTGGAGTGGGACTAAAATGCCACCTAGGGTTTTCTTTTCCCTGAATGGATCTTAGGACCCTGATATTGAAAATGCCTGGAAAGGTTCCTTTTTGGATTCTATGCCCCAAGAATTGAGCCTCAACACTAAAATACCACATAGGGCGTCTTATCCTCCTTGGCTTATTTTTGGGATTCAATTTGAAATTTGGGTGGGATTTAGCCTCCTATATTTAATGATCTCATATGCCATCTTGTTGTGGTTTAATTTTGAGATATTAAGCATGAATAAGTATAAATACAAGGTTCCCTCTCTCATTTTCTCATAACAAGATAACAACCATTCAAGTATGCATTCCTAAGGAAAGTTTATGCATTCAGGAGAATCTCATCAACCATTTGAATTCACCATCAATATTTAATCATCACGTCAATTTAGTGCATCGATTCATGTTGTTGAGCCAAGATTGTGGTTGTAGCATTGAAGATCTATTTGCAACCATTGTTCACATCATATTCCAAGATCCAATATCTACATTCTTCATTGCCACTACATGGTAGATTGTAGATTTTGTTCACAAGACATTATACAAGGAGATAGCATTTACATATTTCATATTTCATGATTCATTTCATCATTTGGTTTAATTACCAAAAAGGGACTATTTAACCAAGGAAAACCCAGATTCACTAACAATCAACAAGTTTTCCCTCTATTGTGTGTTTGTATTTGTGGATCTAGGTTGAAGACATGAAGATCATTTGGAGTGCAAGATTGAAAAGTTGCAAATTTTCATTTTCAAAGTTCTCATATTCATGGAAACTCACCTACAGGTCAAATCTAGAACTTTTAGGACCTCTTATCTAAGAAGAAGCAAATGCAGAAATCAACCATCAGGACCATATTTAGAGACTTTAGAAATTCAAAACTAGACTAATATGCCACCTAGTGCATCTTATTCCTCCATAGGGTATTTTTCAAAGATTATTCAGGATTCTGTTTCAACATCCGAAGACTTCATATTTTCCCCAAAAAATAGCAACGGGACTAATATACATGTCACTCTAGGAATCTTAGTCCTCCATAGCACTTTTTGACAACTTCTTTGCATTTCTGGAACCCTCACAACATTTCTAGACTTCCCAGGTACAGATACCCTAACTTGGTATATCTTAATTTCATCATTTGTACTCATTTTTTGACTTGTATTACTAGGTTTTTGTCAGTTGAATAAATAGAAATGTCTTTTCCAAGAATTTGCTTGGTGGTGAACCTCTAAAATATGAAATAAACCCCCTCCTAGGTCCTCCTCATTGAGAATTGAATCACCTTGTGAAGTTGCTAGTCAATCCAATTAGGACTCCTAGGACAATCCTTGAATGATTTGGTTGGAGAAAGGGTGATATCTTTAGGTATCCATTTTTCTTCCCATCATTTTGGTGAACTCAACATTTTGGAACATTCATTTTTTGATTTGAAGCCCATTAAAATCCTAGATCTAGGTTGCATTCATTCTTACATTGCATTTTGTACTAGTGAAATTGTATCTAGGGTTTCTAATATTTAGTAAAAGTGCATGTAAGGTTTCTCATATTTATATAAGTGAAAGTGTATATAGTTTTCATTTTGGATTTATTGCATCACTCTATCTCATTGAAAAACTAAAAAAGTGCATTTTCAATCATCCTAATTGCATTTAGAAACATTGCTATTACATCCAAAATTGAAAAAAATTCATTCACTTTTGCATCCAATTTCTTGTGACTAGTTACTTTTTCTTGCATTCATTTGCATAAGTTTTTGTTTCCAAAGATTAGGTCCCTAGGTAGGTAACTTGGGAACACTGTTATCAACCCAAATTTCTCTAATTTTTAGCAAAACATTCTTATAGGGACTAAAACACCCTTGGTGGTGTCTTAGTCCCCCTCTAGTTTTCTATTGTAGTACCATGTCCAAGTGATTTGCTATTTGTTTCAACTTCTAAAACCTTCAAATTTCATTAAGAGGACTAAGATTCCCTCCTTGGTATCTTAGGCCCTATGCAATTTCAAATTTCAATTTCCAAGATCTGAATAAGAATTTTTGTGCTTCCATTTTCTAGCATTGGTTATTTGTTTCAATGGATTAACTTTCTATTTCATGCATTTTACTAAATCTACCTTAAAGTGATTCATTTCATGCATTTCTAAATTCCAAATTTGTATTTACAACATTTCATCTTTTAGATCATTGCATATTGTTATCAACAAATTACCTTTCTTCCAATCTAACAATTGCATTTAAACATTTCACTTTAGGTCATTGCATTGCACTTTCTTTACTTTTCCATGATAACATTTTTTCTTTCAAGACATGTGGCTTTGATATGATTACAAATTGATTGCATAAATGAGTTCAATTTAGGTTATACCAATGAGGTCAATAAGAAACATGTTAGTCATCAAACCATTGACACAATCCTTAATATTTCATTACCCATTGGCGAGGACAAGTGTACACAATCATAAAAATCATATTTTTTCTTCTCTTGATACCTCTCCTCTTAGTGATGAAGGTATCTTGGTGAAAGAAGATACAAGCATTAAGAGTATTTATTATCCCTATCCTCGTCCCCTTTTGGAAGACATTAGAAAACAAGAAGATGAAATTATAGAAACATTTATAAACATCACCTTAGCTAGTCTTCGTTCATCCCTTGATTGTGATGATTTTTTTAGCGAAAGAAGATGATATAATAGATAACCATGATTTTCCTTCTCCTAATATCCCTTCTCGATACAAAGAGGATAGGTTGATGTTAGAAGATGAACCTATCAAGAGTCATGAGAATCTTTTTCCTCCCTTCCCTAATTCTCCTACCATTTGCAACAATCTATTTGGTAATCATAGTTTTCCTTCTCTTGATGCCTCCCATACTTGCGATGAAGTTGTAGACATGCACAATTATCATTATGCACTTATTTCACATTCACCCACTCATTAAATTAATCAAGCTCATCAAATCCATTCACCACGTAAATCAAGACTATTTAATTCATCCCTAAGGTTATTCATTTACATTAAATAAATCAAATTCTCACATCAACCTTTTAATTAAATAAACAAAACTTTATTTAATTAAATCTCCAAATGCAAATAATTCCATCCCTCTTTGATTTAAATAAATCCAAATATTTGAGTCAAATTGGTCAAACTCACTTAAACATCATTTAAGCTAATTTAATCCTGATTAACCTAAACTAACCACCCATCACCTCCTCTAGCTTTTCCTGCTTGCACCAATAAAGCATTTTATTTATTTATAAAATCAACATTTTCCATCAACATGGCATCTTTGAGGAATATTCCCTCAAATTTGAATTCAAAAGCAAGTGGACATGTACATCCAACAAAACATTTATAAGCTCTTACATGGCTCTTAAATGTCCCTTGCACAAGTCAAACTCAGTATTAACTATCAAATTCAAATTTGAAATCTCCCTCTCTTTGGAACATTGACTAAAATGAGCTCATCCTCAAGCCTATCACAAGTTGAAAAGTGGTCTCTTCTCATTGGTGGATCTTTAGTCCCACATCCTCCATTTTTGGCTTTCTTTTATCACTTTTGGCCATAAATAGAGGTCTCCTCTATTGTTCAAAATCTCCACAATCTTTCTATCTCATCTACAATATCATGCAAGGTCACTCTCTTCAATGGAGAATTGATTTTGTCCACTCCATATCTTAGCATTCCATATCATATTCAAATCATTTTTATCATGGAGATTAAGCAAGGATTGGGAAAGGGCTTCTTTCCACATAAGCACTAATCCAATATGAAATAGGATTTATTTCATGTTTTATATTCTTTAGTTTACCTTGTAATTTGTTTTCATTTTGAAACATGATTTATTATTTCATATGGATGCTTGATAACTTTCTATGTTTTAAAGTGCTAATCATGCTAATGTGTGTGTGTTAGTTTTTAGCCATTTGCAGATTTTCACCATCCACACAATCTACTTTACAAAATCTAACCATGGAATGTGATGAATATCTTACAAGCTCTCCTACTAGGGTAGCTGGTATATCATAAGAGAATGAGACCTTAGAGAAAAAGGATAGTCACAAATAATCATAACAATCAAATAGATCCTTCTCCTAATATCCCCACTATCAATAAACAAGATAATCTAGCCATTGATAACTTCCTTACATGTGATGAAGTCATTTTAGAAAAACCAACCCTTCAATGTCAAGAACATTTGGTTTGTAGTTCTCCTAAATGCTCTCCTACTAGGGAAGATATAACAATGGAAGAAAATGAAAACATTGACAGTAGTAATTCCTTAGATGAAGATGGTGAAGTAAAACCTTAGACTCCTCTTCACTAAGAGATCATGAAAATGAGGATAAGTTTGATGAGGTTATGCACATTAGATATCCCTTGGAGTATTCTTCGAAGCCTAAACTTATCCATTATCCACCCTCATAAAAACCACAAGTTCAAATAAAACTTGTCCTTATCCTTGAACCACTTAAGAACAATGTTTCACAGCAACTGAGTTACAATACCGTTTTTCATATATACAACACTAGGAGCAATCCACAACCAAGACAAGTCACTTCAACATCCCTCCCTTTTCCTAATCCTATCTTTCCTAGTGCCCTTCATTTTCCTTCACAAAGTGGAAAGGAGTATGATCTTGTTGAATAACTTAAGAATACTCCTGCAAAGATATCCCTCTAGGACTTCATTCAGAATTCACCTAATTATCACACCATGCTTCAAATAGCCTTGCAAAAAGTTGTGGTTCCCTCTAGTACAAACCTGAATGACATAGCAGCCATGATTCAAGGAATGAATATTGATATTATTCTCCACCAAAGTGAGCTCCCTGCTTTGGAAGTGCAAAAGCAATATAATCCTTTCATGATCATATCTCAATACAATATGAAAGGGATAAAACAAACCCTTATGGATAATGGCTTAGCCTTAAATGTTTGTAGTGTGAATCTTTTGGATAAGCTTGGTGTTGATAAATTAAAAATTCAATCTAACTCTTTATCTATAAAGGAATTTGACAGTGTGGGAAATAAATTTCTTGGAGTGATAACTTTACCTATTATAGTTGGAAAGGCTACATTACAAACCCCTATTCATGTTATGCCTCATGATCTTTTGTATAATCTTCTTTTAGGCAGAGCATGGATTCATGATATGCATGTTGTTCCCTCTACCCTTCATCGTATCATGAAATATGTCTATAACAACAAATTTTATACAATCAAAGCTGATCCTAAGCCATATAGTTGTTTGAACATTGAGAAAACCAAGGAAAACCCCATGAAAACATTTAACACTAATGACACAAGTGAAACCTGTGCCACAAAAAGAAAGAAAAACACATTGAGGAAGTCAAGAAGCTATTAGAAGATGATTGGGTTCCTTATATTTTGAACATACATTCATGGGAGAATACAAGATCATACACAAACATTTAGACAAAGGAAAAGAAACAAAGGTAATGTCAACAAAAAATTCAGACGACCCTTCAAAAGCATCCACCTTAACCACTTTAGAAGAAAAAGAAAATTTCACAACAAAATTTGATGAAATTAATCATGAGTAACCACCTAATCCAAAAGAGATGAAGAAGCTTTATGGAAAAGGTTATGAACTTATGAAACAACTCAGATATAGTGGAGAAGGATGTGGTGCTAGAGAACAAGGTATTCGTGTTCATATAGAGCCTTACACACAAGAAAAGACTAGTGGTCTTGGTTATTGTCCTTTGAAAGACACAAACTAGCCTTCACTTAATATAAAAAATATCACAAAACATCATTCTAAGCCAAATTTAACAGTGGTGCATCCTAAACTCATAGACACTAGTGGCCTTGATCATTATCCTTTGCAAGAAATGAAACAAACAAAGAAATCCTTGCTTAATGTAAATGTCATCACACAAAACACTAATTCAAATTCATTATATTTTACACCCTCTAGTAAAGGAGAGAACAAAATATCACAATCTAAATCATCTTATGTATGTATGACACCTTGTGCTAAGTAAGAGATATCGGGTATGTGCAAGATCATCATGGAAAAAACAGGCCCTTAAGTGGCAAAAAAATCAGAAAAATTAAAGTTAGGCAACTTGATGTAAAAATTTGAATAATTTATCTATATTATTTCAAAAATATCAAAGAGTAGAATATGTATAAAATTGAATGTAGTTTCTAAACTACTAGGTTTATTTTTTTTTAAATGATCTATTTGGTGAAAATTTGAAATTTCAATGTAGTAGTACTTAAATTTCAAGGAAAAAATAAGTAGGTGTCTATTTGACTACCCTAACCATAATAAAATGATAATACTTTTTTATACGATTTCAGATATAAGTAAAGGACTCATTTCTCGATGTGATGCATATTTTTTTGTAATTTTTTTCCAAGTAAATAAGTAATTATGATTTTTTTATTACAACTTTTAAAAAATATAAAAAATTGAATGTATGACCAACTTAACATGGTCAAAACTTCACGAAATTCAATTTTTTTTTTTAATCCTATAGTATGTGAAGCATAGAATGTAACACAAGTTTCGGATTCAAAAAATGTGATACCATTTGAAGGCTATAGATGTTTTTCAATCAGCCTATCAGTTAGGAATTTAGTCATAATTCAAATAGAAAATGATTAATAATTATTTAGTAAATTCAAAATAAAGCATAATTTATATTGATGGAAAGCTGAGAATCTCCTTTAAAACCCTTTTCATTTCATCAATTTTGGGTAAAAAAAATAGTCATCAGCCACATACCCTCCAAATACCCATCATGATCCTGCACATACCTATCTTTGTCGCAAAATAAAGCAACATCCTCAACTTTTGACCAAGAGAGGATCTGGACAAGACTCCTCCAAGATCATTTGATCTCTCTTCCTCCAAGAAAATGAAATAAATTTTACTACAAGACTTCATTTTGTGCATATCATAGAATTCATGGTCATTCTACTAATAAATATATGGCTTTGAGTAGAAAAAATCAACATCTTAAGGAGTTTGGTGTTCTTCCTTATCTGGGGGCAAATAATTCCTCTTATTGATCCATTGTAGTTTTTTTCTTTTTCCTTTTCCTTATCCTTTATGGTGTATGTTGGCAATTTAATTATGGCTCCATATATCATCTGCATGTGTGTTCCTTTGTGCCTATGTTGGTTTGCCATCGGATCTCAACCTTGGGGGCTCAATTGTATTTCTTGATCATTTTCATCCTATCTTACTAATGTTGGCACATTTGTACCCCTCTTGATTTCGTGGTTGGCTAGGGTATGTGCAAGATCATCATGGAAAAAATAGGCCCTTAAGTGGCAAAAAATTCAGAAAAATCAAAATTAGGCAACTTGATGTAAAAATTTGAATAAGTTATCTATATTATTTAAAAAGTATGTAAGAATAGAATATGTAGCAAATTGAATGTAGTTTCTAAACTACTAGGTTTATTTTAAAAAAAAAAAACTATTTAGTGAAAATTTGAAATTTCAATGTAGTAGTACTTAAATTTCAGGGAAAAAAATAAGTAGGTGTTTGTCTGACCACCCTAACCACAATAAAATGATAATATTTTTTTATAATATTTTAGATATAAGTTGAGGACTCATGTCCCGATGTGATTCATATTTTTTTGTAATTTTTTTCCAAACAAATAATTAATTATGATTTTTTTATTACAACTTTTAAAAAATATAAAAACTCGTATGTCTGACCACCTTAACTTGGTCAAAATTTCATGAAATTCAATTTTTTTTAATCCTATAGTAGGCAAAACATAGAATGTGACACATGTTTCAGATTCAAAAAATGTGATACCGTTTGAAAGCTATATATGTTTTTTGATCAAGCTATCAATAAGGACTTTAGTCGTAATTCAAATAGAAAATGAATAATAATTATTTATTAAATTCAAAGTAAACCATAATTTATATTGGTGAAAACTTAGAATTTCCTTTTAAAACCCTTTTTGTTTCACCAATTTTGGGTTAAAAAAAGGTCGCCAACCACATACCCATCATATCACCACTTTTTGGCCAATCACGATCCCGCACATACCTGCTACTTTAGTGTGAGTTTGAAGCAAGTTCATCTTCTCACTAAAGTGGGGGCTAAATATAGTGTATAAAAATGCATACCCTTACATTTTCACACTTGTTTGGTCCCTCCTTGCTTTATTTATGCTTCTTTATGGATTAATTGGCCCTATTTTGCATCTACAAGCCTCATAAACAATATATTTTTATGGAAAATATTGAAAAACCTCAAAAGATAAATGCTCATTTAATGTTTCTCTTTGTGTGTCCTTAATTTGTGGAGTGGGACTAAAATGTGCCACCTAGGGTGTCTTTGTCCTCCATGGGTCTTCGGACCCTGATATTGAAAACACCTAAAAAGGTCCCTTCTTGGAGTTTGTTCCCTGAGAATTGAGCCTTGGGACTAAGACACAACCTAGGGCATCTTAGTCCTCCTTGGCTTATTTTTGGGATTCAATTTCAAATTTTGGCGGGATTTAGCCTCCTTTATTTAATGATTTCATATGTCAGCTTATTGTAGTGTAAATTTAGGATATTAAGTGTGAATAAGTATAAATACAAGGTTCCCTCTCTCATTTTATCATAAAAAAATAATAAGAGTTCAAGTATTCATTCCTAAAGAAATTTTATGCATTAAAGATCATTTCATCAAGCATTTGAAGCCGTCATCAAGATTAAATCATCATGTCATGGGCTTATTGCATCTATTCATATTGTTGAGCCAAGATTGTGGATGTAGCATTGAAGATCTCTTTGCAACCATTGTTAACATCATATTCCAAGATCCAAGATCTACATTCTTCATGGCCACTACATGGTATATTTCATATTTTCTTCACAAGACATCATACTGTAAGGTGATATCATTTACATATTTCATATTTCATGATTCATTTCATCATTTAGTTTAATTACCTAAACTGGGTTTGGCTAAGGGAAACCCCAATTCACTATTAATCAACAAGTTTTCCCTCTCTTTGGTGTTTGCATTTGTAAATATATGTTGAATTATTGAATATCATTTTGAGTGCAAGTTTGAAAAGTTATAAATTTGCATTCTTAAAGTTGTCATATTCACAAAAACTAACGTACGGGTCAAATCTAGAAGTTTTAGGACCTCAGATCTAAGAAGAAGCAAGTGTAGACATCAACCCTAAGGACCACATTCAAAGACTTTAGAAATTCAAAATAGGACTAATATGCCACATAGGGCATCTTAGTCCTCTACAGGGTATTTTTCAGAGATTCTTTGGGATTTTGTTTCAACATCTAAATACTCCATATTTTCCCTAAAAAATAGTAGCAGGACTAATATGCCACTCTAGGAATCTTAATCCTCCATAGCACTTTTTGATGGCTTCTTTTCATTTCCAAAATCCTCACATCTCCATACTTCCCAAGTACACATACCCTAACTTGATATAGCTTAATTTCATCATTTGTACTCATTATTTGACTTGCATTACTAGGTTTTTGTGAGTTGAAAGTTAAAATGTCTTTTCCAAGCATTTACATGGTGGTGAACCCCTAAAAGATAAAAGAACCCCCCTCATAGATCCTCCTCATTGAGAATTGACTCACCTTGTGAGGTTGCTAGTCAATCTAATTAGGAATCCTAGGACAATCCTTGAATGATTTGGTCAGAGAAAGAGTGATATCTAAAGGTATCCATTTTTCTTCCCATCATTTATTTATATGAATTCTTTCTTTGAATTTTTTCATCTTCATTTTGATCCACAAATCTTTGAATTTAGGAGTCTAGATGGTCTCATAATATTCTATAAATCTAAGTGCAACAATAATTCTTTCATCTTCATGCATCTCTTGTTCACCTTGCTTTTTCACATCCATTCTTTGTTTAGGCTTGTGAGCCTTAGTTTCAAGTGTGGGGAGTGGCTAATCAACCACATTGTCATTTTTAAAATTTCTCAACACACAAGCTACTTCTTGTGTATCCCCTACTCCTTCAAAAATTTCATATGATACAAGGGGAGCTTGAATCCACACCTTCGGTTTCTTGGTCTCTGGCGAATCTAAAACATATTATATTGAGGTAGTGTCTAGGGGCTTAGAGATTAGAACACCACTTGTCCTCTTAATAGGAAATTTTGTGGGCTTTGGGGACTGACCCTAGATTCTAGTGTTGATTTACTATATATCCTCTCAAAATTATCAATAATCAAGTTAATTCATTTAAGAGGGTTAGGGTATTTGCAGAATTATCATAGAAAAAACATGCCCTTAAGTGGGAAAAAATTCAAAAAAATCAGAGTAAGAAAAATTGATGTAAAAATTTGAATAAGTTATCTATATTATTTCAAAACTATGTAAGAATAGAATCTATAGCAAATTGAATGTAGTTTCTAAACAACTAGGTTTATTTTAAAAAGAAAAAACTATTTGGTGAAAATTTTAAATTTCAATGCAGTAGTACTTCAATTTAAGGGAAAAAATAAGTAGGTGTTTGTTTGACCACCTTAACCGCAATAAAATGATAATACATTTTTATAATATTTTAGATATAAGTAGAGGACTCATGTCCTGATGTGATGCATGTATTTTTGAATTTTTTTTCTAAGTAAATAATTAATTATGAGTTTTTTATTACAACTTTTAAAAAATATAGAAATTTGTATGTCTAACCACCTTAAAACTTGGTCAAAATTTCATGAAATTCATTTTTTTTTAATCCTATAGTATATGAAGCATAGAGTGTGACACACATTTCAGATTAAAAAAATGTGATACTCTTTGAAAGCTATAGATGTTTTTCAATTAGCCTATCAATCGGGACTTTAGTCATAATTCAAATAGAAAATGAATAATATTATTTATTAAATTCAAAGTAAAGCATAATTTATATTGGTGGAAATTTTAGAATTTCCTTTAACAACCCTTTTCATTTCATCAATTTTGGGTAAAAAAAAGTCGCCAACCACATACCCTACACACACCCATCATATCGCCACTTTTTGGCCCATCATGATCCTGCACATAGCCGTTAGACTCTTCCACATGAAAACCTAGAAAGTCATTGTCCCTTTTCTTCTTCTCTTCCTACAATTTCATCATTATTTTACATTTCCTTCTTTGGAATACTTCTTGTGGGGTAACATAATTCCTTACCAAATCCTCTTAAAAATAAACTTCATGTGTGATCACTATCTCTGTGTGCACACTAAAAAAGTAACGCTTCAAATTTTAATGTCTCATTTGGGCCCTCCTTGTGATTTTAGCTTAATTTTTCCTTGATTTAATATTGTAATATGGATAACACATTCACATTAGGTCTTGGTCCCTTGTGAACTAAAAGGATTCAAAAAGTACCTTACTTAAGTGTTGTAATTGTAACACACTTTCACAATTTTCTAGGGTCTTGTTAATAAAATAACCTCTTTTTCATCATTTATCAAGCCTTATTTCAAAGTTTTGTAAAGTGTTGTAACACACTTTCACACTTTCCTAGGTTTATCATTAATAATTGGGCTTTCTTATGCTTTAGTTGGCCCAATTTTGCATCCATAGGCCTTATTTACATGTATTTTTTAGAATAATCCTAACAAATATCATTTAAAGCACTGAAATACCAAAACCCACCTTAAATGCCTAAGGTGGGACTCATTCACCATTCTGGATGAATGAGTCCCCTTAGTTGGGACCCATTCACCCAGGGTGGAGAATGAGTCCCCTTTTGACTCAAAATTCAAATTTAATTCAAAATTCTAGTGGGTTTTTATTCTCCAAGATCTAAGGTTAGCCTGTGATGTAATTTTGGGAATTATTACATACTTGAGTATAAATACAAGCTTCTTTCTCTCATTTTCATACCTTGCATTCAAGTATTCATGCTATAGATATGCAAAATTAGCATCATGCATTTAACTAATTCATATTCATCCATTCATCAAATAAATCAAATTCATTAAATTCAATCTCTAAAGTCATCCATTTAAATTAAATAAATCAACTTTATTTAATTTGATCCTAACATCACCCTCTTTGATTAAATAAATTAAATCTTTATTTAATTAAATCTAAAATCATCTTTCATCTTCTTTTGATTTAGTTTAATCCTTAAATCTAAGTCAATTGACTCAAATCACCTAATCCTCTTTTAAATTAACAAAATCAGGATTAAATCTAATCTAATGCATGTCACATTCTCTAGATTTTCCCACTTACGCAAATAAAGGATTTTAATTAATTTATTAAATCTCCATTTTCCATCAACATGGCATAAAAATGGAATATTACCTCAAGTTTGAATTTAAATCCAAATTGACATGTACATCCAACAAAGCAATTAAGAGCTCTTACATGTCTCTTACTTGTCTCTTGCACAAGTCAAATTCAACATTTAACTCATCTTTTCATCAAATTCAAATTTCAAGCTCCCCCTATTTGGCACATTGACCAAAATGTTCTCATTCCTCAACCTCTAACATGTTAACAAGTGGCATCTTGTCATTGGTGGATCTTTTTTCCCACATCCTCCATGTTTGGAATTCTTTTATCGTTCTTGGTTATAAATAGAGAGTTTCTCTATTGTATTAATCCTCCACAACTCCACAATCTTAGACAACTTGATCAATTATCATCTTGTTCATCATCTCTATCATTTGAGCTTATCAAGGATTGGGAAAGGGCTTCTTTCCACATCAAAGAAGCATCAATCCACTATGAGATAGGATGTACTTCATGTTTTATATGCTTTAGTTATCTTGTCATTTGTTTTCATTTTGAAGCATGATGTATTATTTCATAGGGATGTTGAAGGTTTTTTTTGGTTGTAAAACACTATTCATGCTAATGTATTGTTTAATTTTTTAGCCATTTGCAGATTTTTATGTCCACAAAATGGTGCTAGAAGGAGGGTGAGATAATAATATTTGTTTTTTTTCTCTTCGCTTGATTCAAGCATCCGAGAAGAAACATAATAGTCTCTATTTTTTTATGTTTTGTTCATGTTAGCTTCGTTAGTGTCATTATATTTGTGATGTTGTGATCACATAATTTTCAGCACAATCCTTTTATTTTTAATTGGCTCTCATCTCCATCAAAATCTTTATGAAGTCAATGTTATTTATGGGAGACATGGACCATCAGGGTATTTGTATTTTAGGCATTGGTCTATTTTAAAAAGGCGAATGTGAATGCAATTGATAAGAAAATACCTTTAGTGTCCGGTTAATAAGTATAACCCACCCCTGCAATTCCATAAATGATTCCCTATTGTACGATAATATTTTGTTTTAGTTTGAAGAATATTTTCTGATGCATTGATAGTGGCATTATTATTTCTAGATTGAAGCCATCAGAATACAAGTCCACTAATAATCCTTCAATTAATATGTAGTGAAATTCTTCCCCATAGGCATTCCTAACCTTAATTGAAGGTAGTTTGGCTAATTGTGTGTGTAAAAGTTGTATCTGGTGTACTGTCTTGAACCAACTTGTTGATCACTTTTAGTAATCCTTGATCTCTCACATGCATAGCCATATCCTACTATTGAGGATGCCTCAAATCAAACTCTATCAAACTCATCCTCAAATCGAAGACTCTTAATTTTCTTGAATGTTCCTTTTCTTGATGCCAACACTTCTGTGGTACACTCATGGATAAGTTAATTAGCATGTGTACTCTTTTTTTCATTGTACACAGTCAAGAAACTAACCTTTAGTCCTTTTTGTTCATGCATCATGTTGATTCTAGTTGGAAATATCGATATTTTGTATGCACCAATAGTATAAAATGACAAACACTATTTTTTTAGAGAGAAAATTGATGAACTATGATTGCCACACTGATTTTAAAAATATGTATCTTTCACTGGCTTCTCAATCTAAAGATTTTTTTTTTAAAGACACATTAATCTGAAGTTTCTTGTTCTATTAAAAAGTGTGCACAGTACTGTTGAAAAGGCCATCATGAAGCTTGGGGACAACCATCGACCACCACTATGAAAGCAGCTAGAAATTAAAGGCAAGGGAGGTTGACATCACTTCTTAGAGATTGATATGCAGACTGCCATAATGTAAAAGGACTTTTCTTAGAAAATAGTAAAAGTGTGAATGAGAACTTTCTTGTCAAGACAACTAAACAAACATGGAGATTTTTTTTAGAAGAAAATAACAATTACTAAGATAGCCTACTTTGCGTCAAGTAGACAGATTCAGTTGAAAATCAGGCATAGAAACTTGAAATTCACAAAGCACTTTTTAATGCTTAGAGCATTCATTTTATTCTTTATTTTTTTTGTTTTAGACCAACTTTTCATTTTTTTGGGCTCTAAAAAGAATATTTCATTTTTCACAACAAGGAACTTAAAAAGAACTTTAGGAAAAACTTACTAGAGTTGGTTTTTGGATTGAATAAGGTAACTTTCATATCTCATTTTCACGCTTTAAAATGAATCAAAATCATTGCTTTGCGGAATTAAAATGAACAAGTGCTTCTTTGTTTTTGTAATTTCTTACTGAAAGTAATACCATCAAAAGGATGCATGTGCTTCTCTCGTGCCTCACGACGATCTTGAGAATCAAAAGGTCTTCTAGTGATCTTAAGTTGGGTAAAGTGATCACCTCCACATTTCATTGTGGGGTTAAAATTGAACAAAACATTGTGCAAGTGTGAGTAAACATATTTCATGTGTTCTCCCTTTGTTTCTAAATGAAGGTTGATCGAAATATGAATATGTTTACTCACTTTTGTTTATCTTAGAGGGCCTACCTTGGGGAAAAAGTACTCACCCAAGGGAATGACTCAACCAATAACACTCTGAAGCCAAGAGTATTTCTAGTCAGGATATAAATGTGGGTATTAGAATAAACGCCAATATCATGCTATTGGCTCCGACGAGAAGGGCGGAAATGGTCTCTCACCACATTGGGTCAACTCTTAAAAATGAAAATTTTGAATTAAAACCCTTGTTGTAGAAAGGCCAAAATCCCTATCTATTTGTTAGTGAAAGAACAGTCATTTTGAAGCCTCCCCACACTTTTATAGTCTTTAGTAGAAATGGAAAGCATGTCATGGGAGTTTCATGGGTGTTGATGCTTGGTTTCCCCATATAAGTGAGTGTCGTGGAGGGGAGGAAATGGGGTCAAACATCTAACCATTCACTAAAGATAAGCATAGCTAGACTTGTCCAAGTGGGGACTCAACAAATACAGTCTTTCATATCCATAAGGTTGTGCTTGTTCTTGGTTACAAAATTATTTTCTTGTTCGAAAAGATTTGCAGACAAACATTTAACATCATCATCAAAATTTCAAACTCTTTAGGAGGCAAATACAATTGACCAGATTCATGTGTTATTGCTTTCCCTTGGGATTTTATCCTTAGAGGTTTCTAAACACTTGGATTATATCTCAACTTTCTTACTAGAGTCAACAATAGGGAAATTTTTCCTTAAATTCCTTGATTTCCACATAACAAACTTTGTGGGATGATAAGAAGTTAGGACATTAGACATTCAGTTTGAAAAATTAATCAAGAATTGTTTGTGGTAAAAAGAAGTCACTAAGAAAAGATTAAATCAATTGAACCCCACATGAGTGCTTGATCTTTTGTCTTATGATCTTCCAAGCAAAAACATTGGTCTTTTGGTTTGAACTACTCATAGGGTAAAGCATGTTCTTCACTATCTTGGTCTCATAAAAAAAAAAAGTCCTTAGGTTCATTTAGGATAAAATCAAACACTTCATCCATCCCACACATTTATCATCTCCATCCCACAAAAAAATTTAGAGCTTTGGAAACATCATCATCTAGACTTGGGTACATCATTAAACCAAATCAAAATCATTTGTTTAGTTAGGTGTGTGTTGATGAATCCTTCCTCACATAGTTAAGTTATCACTTCTTTAAACAAGTTTTATCCTAAATATTGCATCTAACATCTTAGGTTTTACAAGTTCATTATCCATTCAAACCAATCAAAATCAAACCCTAAGTCTAGCATTGATCCAAAGTTCCTAAACGTTCGAAACACATATCATTCACCCCTTTCATCCTACATCTCATCATTGGTCCTAAACACCTTAGAGGTCACTTTTGCAACAAGGTCAAAATACAATAAGAACATGGAATATAAACTTGATCCATACATTATGAGTGGTCTAAACCAACCAAACTATTAAAGCCTTACAATGCCAATTGATTATCAACACTCACATTTATACAATCAATACATGGGATCATTATCTCCTACAAAACTCAATGGTACAACAAATGTGAGTATGCCCAATCTGAAGTTTGGAACACCTTTCCCTGTGATAGATTTAAATCAAAGTCCAAACCTACAAATATCTCAATCGAACAATCAATGCATGAGCCTTCAAATGAATAACATCATTCCACCAAATCCATGTATCCCAAGTACAAAATTTTCAAATATGAACATTTCAAATCCACACTTGACAAACTTTGGGATAGATATGCTCGCAAAACATACAAATGTTGTTCAAAGTCGAAACATGATGATAATGACTCCATGTATTGATCCAAGTCAAGGTAACACCTTGGAAAATCAAAGTTACCTAAATCAAGTCAATATGATTCCCAAACATGAAAATGTTCAATTCCAACCTATCATGCCAAATCTAAACATCATCCCAAATCATAACATTGTCCAAAATCAATTTGTCCATGATCCCATGCAAACAGCACAAGTGCACATTCCAAATCTGATTGAACAAAAGCCAACTCAACTATATCAAGGGTGCCAAGATCAAAATCAAGACCAAGTTTTGCTAGACCAAATTGCTTCACTTGAAAAAATAACTAAAGCCTTGAAACAAGAGACATTTTTTACTCCAAAATCAATGTACTCTACCATTTATTGAACCATGTCATCAAAGCAGTAAGTTGTGGCCACAACCACATCAAGAAAAATATCTCTAATGTCAAGAAGTTGGATACCAAGATTAACAACATAAAGAAAAAACCCAATCACCACATCTCCAAAATCAATCAGTAGAAGGTCAAATCTCACAAGGTAACAAATGAAAATGCACACCACTTAGGGGACCCATCAAATTGATCATGCAACAGTTGACACAAGAAAATCTCATTAAACTACATATTTATGAGGATTATCAAGAGCCCTTAGTTAAACCACCAGGGAATAACGAGAAGTACTTTTGTGGATTCCAAAAAACAAAGGGACATGCAACATCAAATTGTATTCGACTCAAAAATCTAATCCACAACCTTATTGATCAAAAGATAATCACTATTGGGGACAATGATAGCATTGACAATCTCTCCACCACAATTTTTAAAAACAAAGATCAAGATCTATCCATCGATGAAGATGTTTCTACCTCATCCAATGATCAAATTAACATACATAAAGATTCACTTTTCAATCATGATCAAAATCCACCCAACAATGATCCAATTCAAGAAATGTCAACATCATTTGACCCTATAGTTGAAGACATTGACAATCTCTCCACCACAATTGTTGAAAACAATGTTCAAGATCTCTTCATTAATGAGCATGTTGAAAATGTTTTTACCTCATCTGATGATCAAATCACCATACATCAAGAGCCACCTTTTAATGATCTCTTTCAAGGAGTGTTAACATTATTTGGTCCTATAATCAATGATCCATCGACCAATGATCATGTTGAAAATTTCTCTACATCACCTAATGAGTTAGAGGACATATCTCAAACATTTATTCTAAAGCATAATCAACATCTCTCACCAAAGTATAGCAATGGTCCTTTCCAAGACATATTGACATCCTTCGACCTCATGATTGCTAATATTAAAAGAATCCTCAACTCAACACTTGATCCTAATTCACTCAAAGATCAAGAGGATATTGAGTCACTTCCCTTGCCTCATGGAGACATCCAAGAACCCTTTGTAAGTAATCCATCCTTTGAAACTAGCCGATGTCAAGAACTTGATCCAAAGCATGCCAAAAGTAATTCCAAAATCATTCAAGATCAATAATTCGTATCTCCAAGATATTACAATGATCTAATGGATACTCTCCTATCTATACAAGATGATCATATCCACATAGCACATACTCCTCCATCTACCCATGAGATTCTTTCTGTGAATGGACACATAGATGATCTTCATACAAAACATGATTCCTTTACTCCTTACATTATTACACAAGAAGAACGAGTTATTGACTCCTACAGGGGTGATCCCATAATAGTGGTTTACAATTTTTGGCCAAACTAGACACTGAAATTATTATTTTTAACTAAATCTTCACATTCAAGCACCTATAGCTACTAAACTGTGAGGAATTTGAAGATGGTGCAAACTAGAGTCTCATCAAATTTTGTTTTTACATTCTAAAAATATTTTTTTCAAAATTTTTGGAATCAAATTGCACTTCTTTTCCATCTCCCACAAAAATAGATTTTTTTCAGAAAATAACATTTTTAAAAAGTGACGCACACCGTATAACATATAACTTTTTTTCCATGAAGGATAAAATTTTAATTCTTTCAAATTTAGATTTTTAACTATGATATATAGTGCTTCCACTTGGTTAGATAGTTTTTTATTGAATATTTTTTCCTTAATCAAGTTTCAAAGTCAAACAATTACAATTCGCACACAAAGCAACCGTATAACGCGAACTTTTTTGTATATGTCAAAATTTTTTTTTTTTTTGGATCAAGGACTTCAATATCTGGTGCACTCATATTTTTTAAATTTTTTTGTATAATCTTCTATTTTTCCACATGTGAAGAACAAAGAAATTCATTTTCGATGAAAAACCTATGTTTAATAAAACTTAAAAAATAAATACATAACAAAACCAAAACATATTAAAATTATATTCATTGGATAGTTTGTTCTAAGGAATACCATAATCATTTGAAATAAATTTTAAATGAATTCATTTGATCCCCCAAAATCTAAATCAAAAGTGATTTTTTATCGCATTTTGATAGGTGTAAAGGACGATTTATAGGTATGGTTTAAAACTAGCAAGGTTCTATCCAAGGGGGTTTGATCTAAGGTGATTTGATCAAACCCTCTTCAATTGGAATCCTTAAAATGGAACTTTTTAAGGCTTAAATCATTATATTTTCTAAAAATATATGATTTCAGCTAAAATTCATTCCTCTGAGGAATTGTAAACCACTATTATGACAGCACCCATAGTCAAACTGAGTTGTCAACATCAAGATCAGATATATCCAAAATTTAAACTGGGGACATCATATATGAATATATCTAGAATTATCCACTCAAGGAAACAAGTCAAAGAGAAAAGGAAATTTCAGAGTTAGCACAACAGCAAATTGAAACGACATCATCTATAGTGGTCATTTATCAGAGCATGCTTATTGAACAAGACATCTCAAAATAGGTGAAATCAAAGCATGAAGGCTACTTCCACAATACTAGGGGCAACTTTGTCTCAAGAAAATGTCAACATAGGAAACACAAAGAATCCTTATGATGAAATTGATTCCAATACTACAACCATCCACGTCATGAATCTTCATCCACCAATCACACCATCCATGAATTGGGACCAACACCAAAAGAAAGACTTGAATCAAAGCCTAAAGAATGTCATCAAAGAAAAGAAGCTAAGAAGCGTGATGGAAAAATCAAATACATATGGATACCAAAAAGTACAAAGAAATATTATCCCTAACAAACTCCATTAGTCAAAGAAACTATGGGGAAAAATAAAAATGGGAAAAGTATCCAACAAAGATGTCGACAAAGGAAAAATAAGGCTTCTCAAGTGATGTACAAATTGTATCAAGTAGTTGGTCCTAATTACATCCACACTTTTGTATCCACCCATCATTGCTCATCTTCCCATGTTTGGAGAGTCAAAGGTTCCAAACTGTCAACCAATCCATCTTTTATCCCTAAACACACTCCATCCATGTGTACACACATGATATCCAATTCTCACATTGACCGTGTATTAGAAACAACCCTTCATCATAAGGATTTACAAGGCCCTCTATTGTGATGTGTGCACAAAGACATAGTTAACTCCAGTATCAACAAAGCAGATAAGGAATCTCAAAAGTTGCATTCAAGTGCACATATCTTGGCAAAACAACCTCTTCAAGCAGGATATCGATGGCACATTATGAAAGAAGCATCTACATCAACACCACAAGGTGGTTCAACATGAGCTTAAAATCTCTTAGAAAAACCAAAAAAAAAAAAAAATCAAAAAAAGGTTTGAAAATGGTAAAGAAAAAAATTGTCCTCTAGTGAAAACTGCATGGGTGGTGCTTTGGACAAGTACCATGATAAAAACCTAGCAAACAGACATCATGTGTAGAATTGAGCATCTACATGCGCTAGTTCAGGTAGAAGCATCTCATATCATCCACAATAAATCTAGCATTCCATCCATCTTGTCTATAACAAATCCATTCACATATATCTGCATCCATAGTCCAAGTTATCTTGATCTTGACAAAGTTTGGTGCACACTTAATGCTTGCTTATAGTAAACATCTTGACATGAGTCATTTTCATTAATCCTATCCTACCCAACATCATCTAAGCCATGAAGCATTATCCAAATAACCATCCTCTATCCGAACACCTTATCTTATTGCAAGATAATCCATATCCATCCATCCAAACATCTATCCAAGCATCCACCCATGGCATTCCATACATCACTAGACACTAGAGGCCGAACATAAAATTTTGCTTCAAAATAAATCTTGATCTATATCCTCTAGCTTATGTGGTGATTCAAACATTGGCAAACATAAAATCAAATTGGTCAAACATTTGTGATCCAAAATCCAAATCACTAGCCCATGGAATATTTTGATGAGAAGATGTTCCTTATCAAGATTCATCAAACATCACTCCAAACAATCAATATTAGTCTCATCTAATGCATACTATAACGTTGCAAAAAATCATTCAAACATCTTTTGTTTCAAACCAAGCTTCAAAATCTTGATTGATCAAATCCAATCAATCCATCATCATTTTGGGATATCTTTCCCAGTCCTTGTGTTGCTTAACACTATCCTTGCATTGTTGTGTATCCTCAACAATGTTATCATCATCAATCCTAATCAATCAAATCCAATCAATCCCTCATCATCTTGGGATATCAATCCTAATCCTTGTGTTTCTTAACACTATCATTGCATTATTGTGTACCCTCAACAATATTATCATCATCAATCCATCGATCTAATCAATCAACCTTAGCTTTGTTTTTAGAAAAATCCCAAACAGATCACTGATATCCTCACACACATCCTCATCCAAATCATCAAAATCATGTGAAGAATCCAAAAACATCAAAAAAGAAGGATATCAAAAAACATTCAAATCATAGCAAAAATTCGAAAACAAGTCAAAAAATAGAAAATGTCAAAAACATGGAATCTAAACTACGTCATCTCTGAGCTTAAACTTAGGCAAGGCTAATCTTTGATCTGCCCCCGAGACATTAAAATCCAAAAACATTCATAAAATATCATAAAATCCAAAAACATCCAAATATCTAAAAAAGAATCCATCCATCCCCATATCACTTTCACCCGCAATAATATCATCCATAATAAATTGATCATCACCTTCATACTTTGGTGAAACAAACAGAAACAAGCATAACAATCAACAAAAACAAACTTCAAACAAAAAATCAAAATCGAACCAACAAACCTTTAAATGCAAAATAAAACTCTTGATCATTCGTAAACATGTCAGTCAACCTTATATCAACATTCTTTCAAACAACTTATCAAACCATCATCATCCTATACAATGCACGTCCTAGGATATATCGTTCCGACAATGGGCATCATTTTAGATATCACTTTGGATTCTTATCCTATCAAAACACATCCCTTTGGCTGAAGGTATGAAGAACATTGGCTTATTTTTGTACTTGATCTTTTCTTTTTATTTATCTTATTGTCCTCATTCCAATGACCTCTTGATGATGTCTACTTAAAATGATTTAGAGAGAAAGGAATGGGGAAACAATCATTATCTTTTGTCTGCTGTGCTTGTTGGATGTTCTTGTAATATAACCTTTGTGAATACTTGCTTTGTTAGGTGTGTATGGAATCTTTTTTGGGTAGCTTGTTGACTATTGCATTGATAGGTTATACCTTTCCATGTTTTGGTATGAGATGTTTGAAACTTCAAAAATGCATCCTAGCAAGGTTTTCGTATGTTAGGTGTGAACAAGGATACTCCTATCTATTTTTTGAGTCAAATTCCATCTCACTAGGTGTAATGCCATCCTACTTCTTTATACCTTGATGCATTGTATCTACGTGTGTAATAAAACATATAGTAAGTAGCCCTTTTTAAATCCCAACCATTGATAAGTAACACATCATCATCACTTGTCATCATATCTAATAAAGTCTTCTTGGATCATGGACTTGTTGGATCCTCTTGTCATCATCTCACTTCTTCATTCTTCTCTCTGCACTAACATAACATCATGTACACACCCATCTTGGATCCATATTGCATCCATATTGCATCCATATTGCATCCACAAATCATTAGTATATATATATATCTCATAATAGTAGTATATAACATCATCCATCTCACATGCATTGCATAATCATCCAAGTTGTTTAGGATAATATATTCGTTATTCTAAGCATCTTAAAACAATCACATTTCCATCATAATATAGATTTGTTAGTCTAAGTATCTCATAAACCATAACAACATCCATTGCATAATCATATAGGCATCATCACATCATCCATGTCATCCATTTCACATGCATTAAATCATCATTTGAAGTTGCTTAGGATAATATATATTTTTAATTATCAGCATCTTAAAACCATCTCATTTGCATCATCATCATAACTATCTATACATCCATCTTGAACCTCTTTATCATGAGATCAACCCTCAAATAGAATCTTTTTGCTCGATCTCTCGAGGGGGTATTGTACCAGTATAATTATTTCTACTAGGGCATCCAAAAAATTAGAATTTTTTTGAATTTTGATCGTAGCAAGTTTATTCTTTGAACCAACACATCAATTACATTGCTTCAAAGAGGGGAAAAATGTAGACATGCAAAATTATCATCATGCATTTAACTAATTCATATCCATCCATTCATCAAATAAATCATGTTCATTAAATTCAATCTCTAAAGTCATCCATTTAAATTAAATAAATCAACTTTATTTAATTTGATCCTAACATCACCCTCTTTGATTAAATAAATCAAATCTTTATTTAATTAAATATAAAATCATCTTTCATCTTCTTTTGATTTAGTTTAATCCTTAAATATAAGTCAAATGACTCAAATCACCTAATCCTCTTTTAAACTAACTAAATCATGATTAAATCTAATCTAATGCATGTCACATTGTCTAGATTTTCCCACTTGCACAAATAAAGGATTTTAATAAATTTATTAAATCTTCATTTTCCATCAACATGGCATAAAAATGGAATATTCCCTCGAGTTTGAATTCAAATCCAAATTGACATGTACATCCAACAAAGCATTTAAGATCTCTTACATGTCTCTTGCACAAGTCAAGCTTAGAATTTAACTCATCTTTTCATCAAATTCAAATTTCAAATCTCCCCCTCTTTGGCACATTGACCAAAATGTGCTCATTCCTCAACCTCTCACATGTGTGACAAGTGGAATCTTCTCATTGGTGGATCTCTAGTTCCACATCCTCCATGTTTGACATTCTTTTATCCTTCTTGGTTATAAATAGAGAGTTTCTCTATTGTATTAATCCTCCACAACTCCACAATCTTAGACAACTTGTTCACTTACAATCTTGTTCATCATCTCCATCATTTGAGCTTATCAAGGATTGGGAAAGGGCTTCTTTCCACATAAAAGAAGCACCAATCCACTATGAGATAGGATTTACTTCATGTTTTATATGCTTTTTTTATTTTGTTATTTGTTTTCATTTTGAAGCATGATGTATTATTTCATAGGGATGTTGAAGGTTTTTTTTCTTTTAAAACACTAATCATGCTAATGTATTGTTTAGAGTTTTAGCCATTTGCAAATTTTCACATCCACACATGCATATAGTTTAGAAGATAATTTGAGCATTCACAAGAGCATTCAAGGAATTTCAAGGGTAAATTATCAAGTAATCAAGAACATTTTTAAGTGTCATTTATCATGTCAAAGATTATTTGTATCATGTTGTTTTAGAGTTTGCAATTGTGTTGTAGGATTTGTAAGCATTGCATTCAACATCAAGCTAGAGTTCAAGTCCACATGCATTGGAGTCATTATTCACATGTTTGCAACATCTTATTGCAAGGGTTTGGTGAGTTTTAGTATTGTCTTTTGTTCAATCATCATTCTCTATTCTATTTCATTCTATTTCATGGGTTTAATTACCAACAAGGGGTTTTACCATGGAAAACCCCTATTCACTAACCCCACAACATTTTTCCCTTTTCTTGTATGTGATTTGTAGGGCTAGGTTGTAGGTTTACCAATAAGTTATGATTGGAAAATTTATCAAAGAAATTCAAAGTTGTCAAAGTCCTAAGATAATCTTGGAGAAGATCTATAGGCTAAATTCTATAGTTTCAAACCTGTGTCTGAATCATGAGTAGAAAAGTAGACTAAGGGCTACAATTTCTTGTTTTGAATTATAGAAATCTAGAGGTGGACTAATTCACCACTATTGTCAAATGAGTCCCACTTCCTAGGCCTAAACATGAATTTTGCAAATCTGAGTACCGATTTTTCTAAAACTTGTTCTGGCACAGTCTTCCCAAAACTAGAATAATTTTCCCAACTTGGCATATGAGTTGCAGTTGGAAACAATAGTGAATTCTTTAGGATTCTAGTGCTCCATCCTACCTTCTTCAATTCCCAAGTACACATTTCTAGTTTCATAATTTTCTATTACATTCTACTTACATTTCTAAGTCTTTTTGCATATCACACTATGTTTTCAAACATTTTGTATTTACCAAGTTTACACTTGGTGCTGAACACCTTTTTTTTCTCCATCATCTCCAAGGATTCCTTACAATCATATATCTCACATCCTTCATTAGGTTGAGTTCTCTTAGGTTTTCTTAAATGTGAACATTGCGAAATTAGATCCCTCTGCTTGTATCTCCATTTTGTGGACAAGTGAAGCATCCATTTCTGGTGTCCACATTTTGGTGAGCCTAACTTTTGAACATCATAATTATAATTTGGAGTGAATTTACATACTATATTTAGCTTGCATTTTGTATTAGTTAATTTACATTATTAAAAAGTTCATTTAGCTTTCATTATTGAACTTAATTTCATTAAAAATCAATAAAATTCTTCATTTGCATCACATATTTGCATCAGAAAATATAAAAAGCATAAAATTAATTTCAAATATTATAAACAATTTTAGAAAAAATCAGTAAAAGGACTCATTCACCACCTTGGGAAAATCAGTCCCTTTGCATAGTTTAGACTACATTTTCTGGCATTTAATCTTCATTTTTTTATTTTCTATTTACTATTCCCGCGTTTATGTTTTTCTTTCTAGAATTTTAGTTTCAAGCAATTTATTCTTGTTAGCTTACATTGCATTTGCATTCACCCTGCATTTAGTAGCCTTTGCACGAGTGTTTGGTGTCCTATTGCTAGTACAATAGTGAGAGGAAATTTGAGACTCATGTGATCTTGAGATAACACTCTTTGTGGATCTTGGGTTATCTAGAGCTTCCACTCCTAGTATTGACACTAGTACACTAGGCATGGATAATACCCTTAGCAACTCTTTGCCTTCAAGTAGCATGAAAGTTGAACCATAAAATACTAATATCCTGCAAGAGAAAATAATTCAAATCCATGAGGACTTAGTAAACCCCCAACATCAAGTAAGCCTTGAAAAAATTTCAACTACTGCAATTCCTACCATAGAAAACATCCATCACATCCTTGAAAGTGAAGATGGCCTTGAAATTATGAAAAATATAGTTGAGATATGTACAAAATATCTTCCTTCAACCTCTAGTGCTCCTACACCAACAAACAATGTTGCAAACCAAGAAGGAACTCAAGTTCCTTCTCCCTCAATGATAGCCTCAATCCCTACCTATACCACTCCTCAAATCACAACAACAATGCAAAAAGTTAGTAATGTGATTCCTTCCTTGAGTATTCCTACTAGGATCCCTAGTTCTTATGTGTCATCACATGTTCTATCTTCTACCACATTATCACCTGTAAGCATTCCATTCACTGTCATACTAATACATACACTCCATCACCACTTTCACCTCCATCTCATACCACTTTTAACGATCCTCTCATAACACAAATTTTCCAAAATGTTTCATCCATGCAAAAAAAATCTCAACCATAAACCAAAATTAGAATGGCCCACCCATATATTATGTCAAAAGCAACCCATTTTCCTTAGAGATATTGTGAACACTGATGCCAAAAGGAGTAGAGGTGCCTAGAATTGAGAAATATGGAGAGAAGGGAGATCCTTCTAACCATGTTAATGCCTACACCACCTTATGTAGTGACTTTGTCCTTGGTGATAAATTGTTGGAAAAACTCTTTCCTAGGTCCTTATAAGATACTGCCTTGGAATGGTTTTCTTGTTTAATAAAAATTCAATTTATTCATTCAATGAACTTGTTGATGTATTTGTAAACCATTTCCAAGTGCATATGACTCCCAAAAATACCTTGGTTGATTTGATGAGATGCAAGAAAAATGAGGAAGAAAAGTTAACTGATTTTATCTCACACTATCAATCGATGTATTCCCAAATTGATGTCAAGATCCTTAACCCACACCTTCAAAATATGTTCATAGAGAACTTGCAAACTAAAATTCAAGACAAGATCACTATGATGAATTTCACATTCTTCTTGCACTTGTGTACTGCCCTTTGTGATTATCAAAATTTTGTTGGTAGTCTAGATACAAGGTCCACTTCTAGCTGAATTGAGAGATCTGATCCAACCAACCAAAATAATTCCCAACCTTTTAGAAAAATAAATAAAGGGTTCTTGCAATTCAACCCCCCCTAACAAGCAACTCAAAATTTCAACAACCAAGTAGTTGCTATCAAAACCTCGGTACCCTTTAGTTATAGAGATCTGAAAAGAAAATTCACACCTTTACCCGACACCCTTCATAACACAATGTCCCAACTCTTACAATAGCAAATGATTACCTTGCCTCCCATCAAAACACCTATCCCTAATAAGATTTACTACTAAGCTTTAAATAAAATTCATATTTCCACCATCACTGACAAAATGGACATGACACAGAACCTTGCAAGTGTCTTAAACATCTTCTGCAAGACCTCATTGATTCCGACCATATATCCATTGGAGATGTTAGCGATCAAGGCAATAAGTTTGTTGCCCTGTTAAACAAAAACTTGCAAATTTTCACGAATCTAATTGTGCCACAAAAAAATGGTCCCTTGTCATTTTCATGGTTTTTTAGGTCTTGCTTCATGGTGTTTGTCTATTTTTCTTTGATTTTATGTTGCAACATGGCTTGAACATGCTTATTTAGGTACTAAAATTCAAATAATAACTTCTTGTGAAGGTGTTGTGAAGTGTTGTAAGATATTTCTACACTCTTCTAGACTCTATTAATTACAATTCACCTAAAAATCACCTTTTTATTCATAAACAGTCCTATTTTGAAGTGTCGTAAAGTCTTGTAAAAAGCTTTCAATTTTTTCTAGGCACATCTTCACTATGTATCCTTTTCTCATGCTTTATTCAGCCCCTTAATTCTCTCATATGCTTAATTAAGTGTATTTTTGAGTATTATCCTAACAAAAACATTAAATACAACATGTTTCTCAACACCCATTTTCAGGTCCTAGGTGGAACCCATTCACCATGGATGGTGAATGAGTCCCCCTTGGCCCCAAATTCAAAATTTTCCTATCAAAATTTTATTGAAAAACACTTGATGTCAGCCTGCGATGAGTTATGAATGGGTAACTAAGGCAAAATTGTGTATAAATAAGTGATTTTCACCTCATTTCAACCCCCATTCATCAAGTTTACTTATTCACCTATTCATTCAAGGATTTTACAACATCTTTTCAAGCACTATTCAAGCTCTTTGAAGCAGCCATTGACATTACTTTAGACTTACATCATAAAGGGTTTGGTAAGTTGATAGAATTTTCATGTTAGTTTATCATTCCTTTGCATTTCATTATTTTATTAAGGGTTTGATTACCAAAAGTTGGGTTTGACAAGGGCAAACCCCTATTCACTAACCCTAAACCATTTTCCCCCTATTGTATGTTTGTCTGTAGCCTTTTGTATGCATATTTAACAAGGATTTTGGTGTTGAAGATTGGTTTACAAGTAAACTAGGTGCTTCAAGTCAACTAAAGTCTATTTAAAGCTTGGAGAAGGTTTTCTATAGAATTGACTTCGACAACTCGATAAGTAGTGATTTCTAGATCTAGTGTTGCAAAGTTGTCTCTTGATTTTTTAGAAATTTGAGAGAGGATTGATTTGCCACCTGTGGTGAATGAGTCCCACCTTAGGATTGAAATCTTAGTTTTTCATATTTTGGATCCCAACTGACAAAAACTTGTTCATGATAGTTTTTCACTAGGAGGACCGATTCGACACCCTGGGAAAATGAGTCCCACTATGAAAATCAATGATTTCAGCTAGCATCCACAATAGTCCAGATTCGTCATACTTCACCTAGGTTCACTATGATTTAACTTATTTATTTTTGTTCTACATATTTTCTTTATTTACTCCATTATTTGCATATCACAATGTGTTTTCAAACACAACTATAATTTCACTTTTGCTTTCATTTTCAAATATTTAGACTAGTCAATTGCATTTAGTTAACTTCATTTAGGTTAGAAAACATTACACATAACATAATTTGAGTGAACCATTAGTATTTTTTCTCCTATCTCTCTCCTTTTAGGTGAAAAACCCTAGAAGGGCAAGAGTAGCCCATAGGATCCAAAAATCAATGGTTCATTTTGGTGAACTCAACTTTTGAGCACTTTGCATTTTTTATTTCCTTCACATATTGAATCCTAGTTTACATTTTCATTAACATTCAATTAGTACATTGTTTTATTTTTGCATTCTAGGAATTTTTATCTTGCATTAGTGAAAGCTTCATTTAGATTTCATTTTTGCATTGAATCTCATTGAAAAAACTAAAAATCTACATTTTGCATCCTTGATTGCATTCTATAGAACATTAAAATCACATTAAAATTTTGGAAAAACACACAAGAACATCATACTAGGACTCATTCGCCACCCAGGGTGAATCAGTCCCTTTGCACTTGTTAAACAACATCTCCAGCATTTTTTTGGCATTTTTCTACCTTTCTATTTTTTGTAGTTAAATTTTAGTTATAGTTAGCAGCATTTATCTTATTTTCATTTCAAACTTTTATATTAGTTTACATTTTCATTCACTCCTCCTTTCTGGTACTTGTATGAGTGTTTGGTGCCCCATTGATAATATTTAGTGAGAAGAAGTTCTAGACTCATGGCCTCTTGCAATAGCACTTTCATTGTGGACATTGGGATCTCATGAGATCTGAATCTTAGTATGGACAATGGTGCATTAGGCATTGACAATAGCACTTTTGTGCTTTCACCTTTCCATCTAATGAATGTTGACAACCAAAACAACTCCCTCCCTCAAGAAAAGGTCATTAATATTCATGAGGTTTTTGCACACTTGCAACAAGACTTGTCACTTTAAAACATTTCCACCACTGCCATACCCACCATTGAAAACCTTCATTGTTTAATTGAAAGTGATGATGGCTTGCAAGTGATGAAGAAGATTTTTGAGATTTACAATAAACATGCTTCTTCTAATAACCAATTTGCAAACATTCATGTAAACCAAGGAGGACCTCAAGTTCCTCCCCCTTCAACCATATCTTCCATATCCACTTATACCAATCCACATGTCTAGACAAATATGCATTAGGTTAATTATGTGGCTACCTCTTTCCCAATTTCCACTAGAATTCCTACTTCTCTTGTGGCATCACAAGTCCCTTCCACCACCTTCACACCCCATAGTATTCCTTTCACTTCCCCTCATATCACCTACACTCCATCACCATTTTCCCTTCCACCTCAACCCAAATAACCTAATCCCCTTCTTACACAACTACTTACCACTATTTCATCCATGCAACATCAACTTTTCACCATTAGCCAAGGTCAATCTGCTCCACCTACATATCATGTCCATATTATCCCTTTATCATTAGAAATATTACGTACCCCAATGCCATAAGGGATAGAAATGCCTCGATTTGAGAAATATGGAAGAAAAGGAGACCCTTTTAACCATGTTAATGCTTATACAACTTTGTGTAGTGACTTCGTCCTTGATGATAAACTATTAGCCAAACTGTTTCCAAGGACCTTGAAAGACACTACCTTAGTGTAGTTTTCCAACTTGCCTAATAATTTCATCCGATCTTTCAATGAATTTTTTGATAATTTAATAAGCTACTTTCAAGTTCACATGACACCTAAAAATACAATGGCTAACCTCATGCTATGTAGAAAAAAAATAGATGAAAAATTAATGGGTTTTATCTCACGATACCAATCCTTGTATTCTCAAATTGATGTCAAGATTCTTGATGCACATCTATAAAAGATGCTTATCAAAAAATTGCACACACACCTTCAGGATAAATTAACAATGATGAAATTTCCTTCCTTCATCCATTTATGCACAACCTTGTGTGAATACCATAATTCAGTTTCAAGTCACGATTCAAAATCCACTTCTAGCCAAGCTGAAAAACTTGAACATAGTAATCAAAACCAAAATAACATACAAAACTTCCCCAAACCAAATAGAGGGTTTTTACAGTTTAATCCACCTCCTCAACCTCAACTGTAGCCAACCCAACCTGTTCCAAATCAAGTGGTAGTTGTTAAAGGAACGATGCCTTATACCTATGGGGACCCGAAGAGATAGTTTACTCCCCTACCCGATACCCTTCATAACACAATTAACCAATTAATTCAACAACGCATGCTCACTTTGCCACCCATTAGACCACTTGATCCAAACTAGCCATTACGACCCACCTTCAAACCTAATGCTTATTTTCATTTTCATCGCCAAAATGGACATGACACTGAACACTACAGGTGTCTAAAAAAATTAGTTCAAGATGTCATTGATTCATGCCATTTATCCATTATGGGTGTTAATAATCAAGGAAATAAATCCATTGCACCCCCTAACCAGAATTTGTAAATTTTCACTAATCCCATGCCTAAAACTACTACCTCATTTATCAAGGCTAGAGAACCTTCAAATAATGATGTAATGACTATTGGTACATCCAATGAACAACATGATACACCTCCCCATATTACTATAGAAAGTCCTATAGATCAACTAGTGGCTACAATAGATGTTATCCCTCATAAGGGCCAAACCACTAAGTCTCTTGATATCACTTTTTATGCTAAAGACATAGTACAAAAGCTTCCTGATCATCCTCTCTACATAGCTGGTAGAATCTATGATAAGCCCACTAATGGGATATTAATAGATCTCGCTTGTGGAGAGAACGCGATCACAAAGGAGTTTCTAGTATTACACAATCTATATCAAGATGAATATAATAAACCAACTGCATGGACTAATACACATATTGGTTTTGCATGCCCTATGATTGAATTGATCGTGCTACCTGTTGTGCAGTTTTTGCACACACGCCCCACTGGGAGTGGGGACCCTCTCTTTTTGGTGTCTTTGACCTTTGATTTTATTGGATTTATCATTTTAGGGTCTTGACATGTTGATCTTGCTGGCTTTGCCCTTGCCCTAAGATTGCAATTGATCGAAATTGAGTTTTGGCCAAATCCGGGTTTTCACCTGGATCCGGGATTTTCCGTCTCCGACGGATTCTTCCGTCCCTGGTTCCTTGTCTGTTTCTGGCCAGATTCTCCGATTCCGGGTTTTTCCCTAACTTCGGGATTTTCCGGTCCGGTCGGATTTTCCCGGATTCCGTCAAAATCCCGATCTTCCTGATTTCCCCGGTTTCTGCATTTCCGCGGAATCCGTGTCTCCGCGCATTCTGGGATTTTCCGAAATTCCACTTGGGGCACGGGTTTCCGGACTTGTCAGAAACGTCTTTTCGCGCATTAATGGCTGAGGTATCTTGGTTCAGACGGGTATAAGGGCGAATTTGGGGCGTTTTCTGATTCATTCTCACTTCGACTGCTTCCTTGTTTTCTGCTCTGGCGATTCGAACTTTCGTTTGAGCTTTGGGGTTTGGTTTTGGATTGTTTGCGCGTGGATTGCTTGAGTGTTGCTGCCAGTATCCCGTTGCCTGGACGTGTTGTCACCTGGATTGATTTTCCAAGCTCGGTTTCTGCTCGTCTTGATCCATGGTATGTACTCGTCGCCCTTCCGTTTGTTTGCATGGTGATTTGAGATTTTCTTGTACTGGGCGTTGTTAAATTTTGGGGTCGGCTCATATTTTGGCTTTGGGTGTCGTATTTATTCAGTCGGTTTGATCCGTTTTTTTTATTTGAAGCCCATCTCTCGTGCCCTATGAGTCCCGTTTATCCGCTTGATTGCATATTTACACTCTAGACGGAATTCTGGGTCATGTTGCTTAATTGTTTTAGGTGCGGGATGTGTTGCCATGCGAATTTAGGGTTTTCTGGGTGTCTCGGCTAGTGCGATGATTTGATCTTGTGTTTGAATGACTTTCGCCTCGTTTTATGTTGGCTCCCCGTCCTGTGAGGATTAGAGGGCTTTTTAGGTAAATCCTGAACTGATATTTTAACCCTAAAAGCTTGCTCTGGTTCTAATGGCGGATATGTGATTGTTCGATTTAGGGCATCGTCATTTTAAGTATGGGATCCTTCCTTTGAGTGCTTCTGAGTGTTGGACACTCTTTGCATATTCGAGTCTGGTAATTGTCGTCGGTTTTGGGTTCATTCGAGCTTTGATATTGAAGATCCTGTGGTCGCTCCTGTGTTGGTGCACGTTTTGCCATTTTTCGGGTTTCCGAGGCTGTCGCGGAATTTCTGGTCTCCCGGATTTTCCCGGTTTCCTTTTATTCCGCGGACAGAGTTAATTTCCGGTGCATTTGATGCTGTCCGCGAAAGTCCGTCCCATTCGGATTTTTCCGGATTTCCTGTCTGATTGCATTCTTTTGTATATTTCGATGAGGGAATTGGTGGAGTGATTGTTGATGCCTATTTCTTGATTGCCAAAGAGTAAAATTGATGATTTTCCTTTGATTTCGAGCATATTAATGATTTACATGGCTAATAGTGCTTTGGTGGCAGGAGTCCGTCTGGGTCGGATTTCTCCGGAATTCCGCCCCGAATGTATTTTCCCGGATTATACGATTTTCCCGGATTATTTGATTTCTCCGGATCTCGGAAAATTGGCAATTGGCATTTGGTTTTAATAGATTTGTATGATGTATGCTAACCTTTTGGATGAATATGAGCTTAATAATTAGATTCTAATAATAGTTCTTGGATGTGCAGGCTGAATCAAGCAAAGCTGCTGCTGGGAAGTCCAAAGGTGGTGCGGGGGCATCTGCAGTTTCCGAGACAGAAAAATTGAGATTAGACATGAGGAGTCAGGTCCCAGAGAGTAAGATATCTTCCGTGTGGGCAGATGTGTCTGATACCAACGTTGGTGCCTGGCGTTATGAAGAATTCAAACAGAGAACAGCTGAGAAGGACCAATCGGCATTGAGGCAAGGGATGATGAACTCAGGGTTGGTGCACGTGGCAGGGTTCCCTCCAGCAGTCCAGTGTTACGAGCTGATTTTGGAGTGTGCTAGGCAGTACGCCTTTGACACACAGATGGTAGTTAGTACTGAGGGGCGGGTGTTGGCAAATTTCAGTCCAGCCTCCATTGCCCGAGCTTTCAGCATGCCGGATCTCCCCTCGGTCTGCGCCCTAAACATTGACACTGCTCGCACGTATTATGAGAACGAGCCAGTTAAGGCTCAACAGCTTATCAACTCATGGCTTGAGAAACCCAAGTCTCACCACTCTAAATTGCCCAAACAGTTGCACAGGGTGAAGTTTAGGCCGGATATTTATGATGCCATCACACTGTTGAGCAGGGTGGCCGGACTTAAAACTGCCGGGGTATTGGAAAGTTGGATGGTCCATGTGATCACCAAGATAGGCCAAGGAACGAATTATCACTGGGCAGGACTTATCAGTGCGGAAATAGATAGGCAACTGAGGAATGTTTTGGAAGGAAAGAAGTTCACCATGTCCTCCTTTGTTATATATATACTGGCCATCTCTTATCCCTATAAGGGGCTGACTCCGGCAGGAGCTATTGGACAGGACATTATCTATGAGGTCTATCCGGAATTGCACCTCGGACACGGAGATTATAGGAGGGCCAACGATGCCTTCACTATGCACATTACCCGGACCCTTCAGAATGCGGAGCACATCAGATTGTCCGATGGGGCTAGGGGGTTGATTAAGAATTATGGGGCCTGGTTCATCCAGTTCCCCACTTTCACTTATCTCCGGATTGATGGATGCCCCGTTGCTCCCTACAGATTGCCCAGGTATCCCACTGACCACATAGTGCTACTGGAGGTCGTAAGACAAATTTGTGAGTTCGATACGGTGGTCAAGAAGGAGAAACATAAAACTGGTTTTGGAGGTGACTTCCCTCTTGGGATTGGCGTGGATGTGATGTGTCCTTCCATTCAATCAGCTCATACTGCAGGTGAGGAATTGGCAGCCTATGGATTCTCTTTCCATTCAAAGAGAATGAATTTTGACATCACCGGAGGGGCACAGAAAAGGGCTACCCGGGAATACAGGCACAAGGAGGACTTGGAGGACTACTGGGTCAACATCAAGGATGACCTTGATGCACGAAGGAAAAGGTATTCCCGGCTGCCAGTGGAGGCAATTAGGCAGTACAATGTGAAGCTGATTCCAGATCAGCTGGAGGATGATGGAAAATTGGTCCAGGACCATGTCTATGAGCCCATCAAGGATAGGTCAGTAGCGGATATTGACTGGAATGAGCCTGAGGTGACAGAGTTGGAGGACTTAATGGCTCCGGTGCTAAAATATACCTTTGCCTGGATCAAACATGAGGTCTGGGTGTTGGAAAATGCCAATGTTCCCCTCACTTTCGACCTGATGGGGAATCTCAACCCCATGTCCACTTCAGAGGAATCCGGGGAAGAGGACCCCAAAGGGAAAACAGCCAAAGCCTCTCCTTTCAAAATCAAGGTCAGAAGCCCTAAGGGGACTCAACCTGCAGCGAAAAGGAAACCTATCGGCAAACGCAGGTGGAAGACCCTGACTATCAGCAGGTCTTCGGACGAGGAGGAGGTGGAGAAAGCTGAGGAGGAGGATGTTCCTCCACCGCCCAAGAAGGCCAAAACTACAAGGGTGGCGAAAAAGAAAGGCCAAACGACTTCGGAAGATGAGCCTCCGGTTGTGGATGTAGAAAGTTCCGGAGGGGAGAAGACCAAAGTATACACCAGAAGATCCAGAACTCCGTCCCCAAAGGATGCTGCACAGCCAAAGGTTTCTTCTCCAATATCGCCAGCCACTGAACAGGACAGGCCTGTCTCTCCTCCGCAGGGTGTAACAGAACCGGTAAATCCGGATGAGCAGGAAATCAGCGGAGAAGCAGAGCCGTTTGAGGAAGGGGCATTATTCAGTGAGGCTGCCGGGCTCGAGGTAGAGACAGAAGAAGGGCACACTTCTCCCTTGGTGCAATACGAAGACTCTCCGGAGAGTGAGAAGGGCCGCGGATCTCCAGAACCAGAGAAGAGCATCCCCGCTGGAACTCCATCGCCGGTGCTTCCTGAGTTGCGATTTGAGGAGATGGATCAAGGTGAACACCCCCCAGAGAAGGATGATGACAAGGCAACAGAAGAAGGAGAAGTCGAGGTGGCAGTAACAGAAGAGGAGAAAGCCACAGAAGACCCAGGGAAAACTGACACAGAAGGAATCCGGACGGACCCTGTAGCCCCGGACTGGTTAGAAAAAGAAATAGCAAGGAAGAAACAGGTGATAGTAGAAGACACTCCTCTCGACTGGGATGCAATGTTATCTCAGATTGGAAAAGGGAAAAAGAGGAAGGCAGCTAAGATAATTTCCCGGGTGGAAAGGGATGAGGTGCATAACCGTGTAGTACACATCGCCACCCCTGCTGCAGATAAAACAAGGGAGGAGGTAATAGGCCAGGATTACAGTGTCCAAACCATTAACCTTGGGCCAGCTTCCCTAGAACAAGACATTGAGAAATTCGAGGGGTCAAGTGCTGTGATTCTGGATAGGTTGAGGAAGGAGACTCAGACAAAGAGGGAATTGAAAAGGGAAAATGAAAGGTTGAGGAAAAGCTTAGAAGAGGTCATGAAACCTCTACAGTCCCTCCATCCGTCCTCCTCTTCTACTCCCGGATTTTTGCCGAAAGAAACAATTTCTGGTATAGAGAAGATGAAGGCTTCCACACAAGCTGCCATGGACTGGTTGATGAGTGTTCGGACACAAGGAGATGAAGCTATTAAGGAGATCCTGTCAGTTGGCAAGGATGCAGTCCAAAGAAAAGAGCTAATGGAAAGTATCCTTTCTCAGGATATGAATGATGTCGATTCTCTGTTGCAGAAGACAAAGGTTATTCTGGGACATGGCAGGGAACAATTGGGCAGGGATGGAATTCTTCCCTCTTCCAGGTTGGATGAACCGTGGGAATGGTTCGAAGCATTACAGATCAGGCAGGGAGCCCTGAAAAAGATAAAGAAACGAAGAAAAGCCATTGATGCCGACCTTACTGCAATCTATGATGGTTGCATTGCATTTTTTGAAGTGATGACAGGGAGGAATAAGATAGCTCCCAAGTACCTGAGTTTGGATCAATTGAAGGAATGGTGGCATGAGGTTTATGCCCCGGATTCTGATGAGGTTGTCACTGGCCATATGCTTGATGATGCGGCTACATATTTGGCAGTGATAGATAGATACCTGACCAGCAGAAAGGATTGGAAGGGGACCATTGAGCGGTCCAATGAGGGGATTGAGTCAATTAAATGCCGGCTCAAAGTTTTGCCGTTACCACCTGTTGCTGAGTTGGAAGGAGTTTTCTTGAGGGTCCAAGGGTCACCAGCGCGAAGAAAGGACAAGGGAAGCAGCGGTTAATGTTTATCTCGAGATTTGTGCTTCCCTATTATCATAGGGCATGCATTGGACCGGATTTCCTTGGGGATTGTGCCTTGGCCGACTTGGATGATGGCATTAAATGTGTGCCTTAGTTTGTTTCCCTGGCCGACCTGTTTTGGCGGTTTTGTTATTATCTTTATTGTAAAATGTTTGGCTGGGCCGACATGTTCTGGGATTAATTGGTTAAATAGGCATTTTTTGCCTTATTGTAACGGTTCAGAAGATTTTGATAGTAGAGATTAGCAAGAGCAATAGTTAGAGTTTTAGAATTTCTTAAAGCAGATATCATATTCAGAACAGTTGAATTGTTGCAGCATTGGGTGATTAATACAATTGGAGACATTGTGGTTTTCCTGGTGGAATCCTTTGTGTTATCTCATCTTGCATGGTTCTTTTGTTCTATCTTTCACATTGCTTGAAGATCTAGGGTTTATTATTTAGAACTAAATTAGTTTAGTTAGATGAATGGTGTATGTGATTTCATATTTGGAACGTTAGTAGCTATCTTTGGTCTACACTCCCAGTAACTATCTGATTGTAGTAGGCTGGTGAAGTCAACCTGGACCATATATATTCAAATGTGCTTAAGTTCGGTTGTAGATGCAAGTCTATGATTTGAAAATTTATACTCCTCAGAAGATTGCACTGTTCTTGTAGAGATTGCCTTGTGGGTCGAACATGGATTGGTTATTTGAGATAGGTCCATTCCAAATATATGTCATTTGCATTGCTTGTCTGTTCAATAATTTAGATTTTATTACCTTCCCTGCACCCCTATCTTTTGCAATTTCTTTGTTATTTGGTTAGATTTAGGCTTCAAGACCATCATATTGTTAGATCTGGTAAATGGAAAAGGTTTAGCTTGCTTGTAGTAAGGTCCGATTGTGATTACCAGCAATTTCACATTTCATCTGAGTTGTTTTACGCATTGTTATGACTTAACACCCGAGAGACCTTGGGGTGATTTTCAGTAATTCATTATTGGAGATTACCTTTCAAGAGAGATAGGATTTTGTATTCTGTCTGAGTTGTTGCTGTGCAGAAAACACCATCAACAGATTGGCGCTAGAAGGAGGGCCTGAATGAGCACACTGGATCGTTTCTTGAACGCTATCTCTCCAGAGAGATATAGGAGAAATACCAAATCCACCACCAGAGAGGAAGATTTAGAGGAACTTCAATTTCCCAATAGGTCAAGGAGGACTAGAGAAAGGGGGGAATCATCATCACCTATCCCTTCACCAGTATCATCCACATCTTCACATCCTAAGGTGGGGGCTATACCCATTCCTGAGGCCGTTCCTGTCCAACAGCCTCAGCCTGTCAATAATCAACCACCACCACCACCCCCACTTTTACCAATGGCTTTCCTTGCCAACAATCCATCGCCCCTATTCTTCCAAGCCTACAATGTTATGCCCAAAAACCCCGAGCACTTCTGTTCCAAATTCCATGCTAATGACCCGAACAGGACTGCAGAAGAGCACCTAAGGATTTTCCAAACCTGTCTCAAGGACAGGGGGATAGTTCATGAGGATGTTGCTTGCAGGCTGTTTCCCTATTCACTAGGAGAAGAGGCCTTTTACTGGTATAATCATCTTCCTGCTGGTTCAATTCTTAATTGGAACGACCTTGAGACTGCCTTTTTACAAAAATTTCGAATACCCATTAGTGCCAACGAGTTATATCTACAATTCATCAAAGTCAAGAGAGAGGTTAATGAGCCGATAGCCAGCTTCAATAATAGGTTTCACCGTGCATTCACCAGGTTGCAAGACCCATACGTTTTGGATGATGATACGGCCCTGGGAGTCTATTATGAAGCTCTGGATAGCTTGACAGCAACCTTCCTGAAGTGGAGACCTAACCCTCCAGACACACTAACTAATGCTTATACAGAGGCTGTCAAGCTCAGCACAGACCTAAGGCAACACTTGACTGGGCCATTTCCTTCCCTGGGACCAGTTGCACATCCTAACCAGATTCAGGCAGTAAATCAGGCCCTCACCAATCATACCCCAATTATGAACCCAGTTCCCCAATTACCCATAGTACCACACCCTGGTCATCCCATGAACCAAATCTCTCCTATGACAAACTTCCCCCAACAACAAGTGAACCAACCCATGTATCAGCCACAGCAGAATAGCTTCCCTGCTTATCTGCAGAATTCTGAGGTGTTGCACCAGTCTTTGGGATCCGCCACAATGACTATTCCCCCTCAGAGTAACCCGAACCAGATCCCCTACCAAGATCCTAATAGGGAGAGGATTGATGAAATGGCCGAACAAATAAAGAAGTTAAATCTGGAAGTGACTTACTTGAGAAATCAGAATAGTCAGTTGCAAGCTGCTCAGAAGGGGATGCAATCTAATCAGAACAGGGAGTTTTCACAAGGACAGAACTTTGACAGGGGACAGCGTAATAACAGAGGGTTCTACAATGATAGGGAATATAACCAGGATAGGGGTTATAACAATGACAGAGGTTTCAATAACGAAAGGAGGCAGAATTTTGACAGAGGCCAAGGAAGTGGGTCAGGATTTGATAAAAGGTCACCACAAGGACAGAACAGAACTTGGAATACAGGGCCCAATAATGGGGGAGTTCCTACCCCATTGGATCAGCCAGCTAATCAGGTTGTTAATCAGTCTGCAAACCAACCAGTCAGTCAAGATAAGCCTCCTACTGGAGTATACCTGGCAGAAGCGGCCTTGTCTGGGTGGTGTAGACTCCATAAGACAAGCCAGCATTCAGAATTGTAATGTCCAGAATTCCAAACTGCTGCTTCTATCTTTCAGTATGAGGTGGAAAACAATGTGAATACACAAGAGATTGTTCCCTCTAACTCTTATGATTCTCCTGTGTTGGTATTGAATCATGCTCCTTTTCCAGCCATCCAAGAAAATGTACCAGAGGAACCCGATTCCCATGAGGATGAAACAGACCAGATTTGTAATGGAGATGAGGTTGCTCGGCTATTTAACGAAGAAATAAATGATAATGGCCCCATCAATCAGGAGGAGGTTCATATTGAAGAAGTATAGATGTTTCAGAGACAGGGACTGAGGGATATGCCTCATAGACGCCCACAGCCTGGAGGACCGTTCACCACCTCCATTCCTCCCAACAACTTCAGTACCCCTCCGGATCCTAAGGCTAGCAACAATCCATCTTATCCACATGTCTCCAAGCAGTACCTTTCGAAAGACAGACAAGCTCAGGCTGAACCACAAAAGGAAAAGATTGTTCAAGCCGGCAAGGACAAGTTGGAGGAACCACCTAAGGAAGTCTTTACTGATATGAGTGAGGAGCAGATGGCTTCATACGTTGCAGAGGAATTCAAGAAATTAAAGGTAAATCTTTCTGCATTTGAGTTATTAAGATTTCCTGCAATTAGGAAGGCTGTCTTAGGTACCTATGATGCAAATCTGAAGTTATTGGATAAGTCTTCTAGTGGATATGTCGGCCAGACTTCCAGTTTTCAGTCTATAAACATACAAAATCAGACCCAAAATTGGATCAACCCACCACCTGGAGATAAGGGAAAAGAAAAGGATAGGACTCAAGTAGCCCAGGTGGATACTCAACCCACCTTGTTTCAAGGAAAGACAGAAACTCCACCCTTTCTGATCTCAGTCCGAATCTTTGGTAAGAACCTTCACAATTGCTTGTTAGATTCTGGTGCTTCCACCAACGTGATGCCTCTAGGAGTTTGTAGGGCTCTAGGAATTACACCTGCCGATTCCCAGAAGAAGGTCACTCAGTTGGATAGAACTGAGGTGAGTGTGGTAGGAGAACTCAACATGATCCAGATGCAGATAGCTTCTGATCCGAGAATTCAACAGGTTATTAACATTCAGGTGGCTGATATTCCTGATGCATATGGTTTGATCCTAGGAAGAGATTTCACCAAGGCCCTGAATGGATATGTGTCCACCGACCACTCTCACATGTGGCTTCCCTGGAAGGGAGTGCCCAATCAGATAAGGATTGAGAGGGAGCCTAGAATGAAGTACATGATAACAGAATACCAAAAGACTTCGACCGAGGTTCTCATATCAGAAGCTAGAATGGGAAACTACTTGCTGACCGCCCCATATGAGGAATTAGATGTAGAAGAGGTGCTGATGTTGCATACGATGCCAGTGGACGCTGAAACAGGGTCCAGTCTTGTTGAAGCCCTAACAGAATCAGTTGAGGAAGAAGAAGAATCTAAGGATAGACAGATCAGCTTACTGGACAACTTCCAGGATTTCATTAAGCAATGCGTAGAAAATCAAACTCACCTGGGAAGGAGGACAAGTTTTAAGGAGTTACTCTTGCCGAATTGGTGCAGAGTTCACAATGCTTCTCACTCAGAATTGGAATGTTGCTTGTGTCAGACAGCAGTGAAAGAAGTGTACAAAAGCATAAATCCATCTCAGGAAGTTGGTACAGATGAACAGAGTCTGCAGGCAAAGTCTGAGAATCAGAAACCTGTTGTGGCTGTGAAAACCTCTATTACTGATAAACCAAGAGACAAAATGAAGAAGACCACCGCTACGGAGTACTGGACTCTCAAGTTTGATGGATCTAAGTCCAAGCAAGGGGCTGGAGCTGGATTTGAATTGATAAGTCCCAGAGGTAAGAGTTTCTTCGCAGCTCATAGACTCCAATTTCATTGTACAAATAATGTGGCTGAATATGAAGCTTTAATTCTCGGACTCCTTATGGCACTCAAGAAAAAGGTCAAGGTCCTACAAGTTTTTGGTGACTCAGAATTAGTGGTCAAACAAGTAAGAAAGCAGTATGCCTGCCACGACAGGAGAATGA